>CM025615.2:5199608-5233118 GCA_014621495.2 Entosphenus tridentatus | reverse complement strand
GGGGGGGGGTGTTTGCTGGGCTCGGGTTTTGTGCTGCTGCTGCTGCTTCGAGCCCGCGCGCTTTCTGCCTCGAGGGCGGCGGCGTGTGGCGAAAGTGTCGGTAAATAAGTAAATAAATCGCGGACACCACAACCCACACGCAACCCACACACACAAAAAGGCTGCCGAAGGCCACAGAGAGAGGCGCGAGGCGAGAGCGAGGAGCTAAGGAGGAGGAGGATCCTCGGGCCTGGCGGCGCCGTGCGGCCTCCCGCTTACTCCCCCCTCAGCGGTAGCAGCGGCGGCGGTAGAAGAAGCCGAGGAGGGCCCCTGGCCGTGAGGGGCTGTCGGGGTTGTCGTGGGGGGCAGCCGGAACGAGCACGAAGAGGAGAGAGAGGAGAGAGAGAAGGCCGAGAACAAAACAATTCTGTCGAGGGTAAAAAAAAAGGCAGATGCCGCGTGATGATGATGATAATGATGATGTTGGGTGGTGGTTGTGGTTGTTTGATGTGGGTTGTGATTAAAATGAAGGCGATGTTTGCCTGGGATTTGAGCCGCTCAGGGCCCCACGTTGTTGCCGTGACGGGTCGCCTCGCTCCGATGTTCGTCTATGCTTGTGGTTGTTGTTGTTGTGGTTATTGTTGTGGTTGTTGGTTGGTTGGCTACCTTTGTTGCTGCTCGTGGTGGTGTTTCCCCACCCATCCTGAGGGAGGCCGACCGGCCGAAACGTCGAGGCCTAATCGCGGTAGCGGCGGTGAATAATAAAGAGCGGCCGCCGTGTGTGGGTTTTGTTGTTTAAATGTTCGTCGTTAATTAACCTGTTATTGTGTAAGTTCATCCAAGCAGCAACTTTTTGGCTTATTTATAATTGTACGGCCGATAGCCTCTCCCCCCCTCTCTGTCTCGCCTACGCTTCTTGGACCGCGGGCTTTTTTTGTGTAGGCCCTTTTGGCTTGGCGGGCAGCCTTAAAAACCACCCAGAATACAAACAAACAAACAAAAAACAACAACAACAAACCCATCGTGGGCAAAGGACGATTGACCGACCGTCCTGAGCCGGCAAAACCCCGTTTCGGGAAACGACTGCGATGGCTTTCGGTGCCCGGCCGAGTGGGATGAGGGAGGGCTGGCCGGCAAATGTGGGTGCCCTCTCTACACGGGTGGCTATCGTTTCCAGGCAGCAGCGGGTGCAATCCATTAAGAAACATTGCTCGAAAATGAATCGACCCATTCGTCTCTGATCGCTGATTGCCATGAGAAAATCCGCACGAGTTGCGTGCGATTTCTAGAGAGTTGTTGTGGGCCCTGTGTAAGTGGCGGTGGTGGTGACGATTTGGGCTCGTCTCGGCCCTTGTATTATTGTGGTGTTTAAGCTGTTGCATGCTTTAAACGATCCATTCGTCTCTGATAGCTGATTGCCATGAGAAAATCCGCACGATTTGCGTGTGATTTCAAGAGTTTTTGTGGGCCCTGTGTAGGTGGTGATGATTCGGGCTCGTCTCGGCCCTTGTATTATTGTGGTGTTTAAGCTGTTGCTTGCTTTAAACGATCCATTCGTCTCTGATAGCTGATTGCCATGAGAAAACCCGCACGATTTGCGTGCGATTTCAAGAGAGTTGTTGTGGGCCCTGTGGAGGTGGTGATGATTTGGGCTCGTCTCGGCCCTTGTATTATTGTGGTGTTTAAGCTGTTGCTTGCTTTAAACGATCCATTCGTCTCTGATAGCTGATTGCCATGAGAAAATCCGCACGATTTGCGTGCGATTTCACGAGAGTTGTTGTGGCCCCTGTGTAAGTGGTGGCGGTGGTGATGATTCCGGCTATTATTGTGGTGTTTAAGCTGTTGCTTGCCTTTGCGTTCTCTCTCTCGCCTCGCTGTTATTGTTACGAGTTGGTTGCTGCTCGCATTTAAACGGCCCCGCGTTTTATACAGCGGACCCTGTCGTGTTTTATTCTTTATTTATTTTGGAGGTTTCCTCCGATCCAACCCTCCTCCTTGATTACCTGCTAGCAAACTCAGGGTAATCAGCTTTCTATACCTGTGGGTCCGGATTTATATCGTTTACGGGACCGCTTCCTTCCAATTGACAGTATCAAAGATCATTTAGACCAACTCCAAATGTTACAAATAAAATATATTAAACCTACCATATCTGAGGTGGGGTTTTAATTGTATTTCCTTGCAATATATCTCTGTTTGACTCGGATCTCTGTGAACACTTTCATGAAATCGGTTGTGAAAGAAATCTGTTTATCCGTGTAAATGGATTGATTTTAGCTTTTAGAATTTCTTCATGACTTCTTGCCCAGGCAGAAGCTAAAGTGGAGGGCAACTTTTTCTCTAAATCCGTAAAAATGTCAGTCCTGTGGCACATCCTCATCGGCTTCCCGTTTGATCTCTGTCGTTCAATACCATTATTTAACCTTCATCTCCCAATATTTAACGTCAAGTACTCCCTTCTCCACTCTCATTCATCTCACGAATGGCCTTTAATGTCTCTTGAGGAATGTCTCTCTCCCTTTCATGTATCCCATCCCGTATTGTAACGTCTCTACTTATAACTTTTAAAGTCGTGCAATGCTCTTTTGGATTGTGTGTAACATCCCTCCCCTGGTAGTACATTTATGTTTTGTTTTCTATTTGTTACATTTTATTAACAACCCTCTCTCTTTTCCACCAGTACCAACCCAGTGAAGAATCGCCTGCTGTCGTCAGGTCAAGGAAAACAACACAAGAAGTCGAGCGAGACTTCGGCGACAGCGACTGCTCTGATTTTGGGCCTGGGATTTCGCCGCAGCCAGCATGGGCCTCAGAGGCAGGGCTGGCCAGGACTTGCTCGGCTAGAAGGCCCCTTCACCAAGGAAGGACCGAGGAGAAGGGGGCCCTGCTTGGCGGCGAAGGGAGAGAGAGGTGGGGGGGGGGGCGGGGGTGGGTGGGCTGGGGGTGGATTTGTCTACGCTGGGCTTTTGAGGTGGCTTTGAGGACGTGGACCTTGGTGGTGGTTTTGGTGGTGGTGCTGGAGGTGACGGTGTTATTGTACGGTTGGCGAGCGGGAGGATGGCTCACCCTGGTGGGGCCGTGGAGCCGCGGAAGAACAGCGCGTTTCTCGACGCACTCCGACAATTCCACCAAGGCCGCGGGTGGGTGAACGTTCGGCTGTCTTTCCACAGTCGTTTTCTTGACACAGTATAAATATTTTCTCACCCCCCTCACCACGGTTGCCTGGTAGCTTATTGGTGCACGTACGTCTGACCTTAGGCATTCCCAGGTTTGGATCCCACTATTGCGTTATAATGCCATCACCTCGCGTAAGGATTCAAATTGTGAGGTATGAACATTGACAAGCAAGTAATGGCACTCGTAAGAGGCACGTGTTTTACTTGACAATCATAAATCCAGCAAGTTAAATATCCTATGACTCCATTACAGACCTTGATTAGGAATTGTAGGTTTTATTTTATGGCTACAAACAGCTTCCTCACGAGAGACACGTATCTCGCCAGGCTATCACCTGCTTGTAAATAAAGGAACATGATATTGAATCACCCCGCATTGCTGCTGCTCCATCACATTTAATTTAGGAAAACTTTTTTTTCCCCGCATGGGGATGTTAACCATAAAGGGTACAGGTGCCTTGTTTGCAGACTGGTCTCTGCTGGGACGAATCGGGCAGCAGAGCTAACACAACATACAAATGCAATGTGCGGTAGCGTAATGTTTCTACAATATAACTACTTCCAAAAGAGCTTCCGAGAATGCACTCCACGCAAATTCCACCCACTGTACAGTATACAGAGCCATTGCACATGACTGCCCCTCCAACACCAGCTCCTTTATTGAGCCCTTCCCAAGCATATTCCTGAAAGTATGTGTTTATGCTTAATAGATTATGCTGCATTACTGGTCATGTTCAGAGTTTTTTTGTTGTTGATTCAATGTCATAGGAGCTGGAATCCATAAGAGCTGGCATTGTATTTAAATGACGATGCGGTCGCTGCTGTCTTTTATGACAGCACATGGGATGGTGTCACATGGCCACACAAGTTTGTTTTTCGGCTAAATTGACGTATCTCCGTTCCGAGTGGACACATCCATTCTAGACACACATCCATTCTTCGCTGCTTGTTTGTGGGGGGGGGGACTGGTGTTGGGTAATGGGATTCCTTTTGAAATGAAATGAGAAATATTGTGGCGTTATCTTCGTGAGCTGTTTCCTGTTGCGCGACATCGTGTTCTGTCAATTTTTTATTCTCAGAGAAGATAATTTCCTCATTTTATGCTTTAATCCAGATGGTAAAATTGGGGTATCATTGGTGGTCAATCCTAAAGGGGCAATGAAAGAAACCCCCATTGTGAACAGTTTTGGACAAGCCACTCAACCGTAACCAGATTGTAGTACTAAAATGTATTTTTCTTCATTGGCCTTTCATGCCTATGATTGCATAGAATGTCGGTTGCACAGTGTACAGAGTAGACGTGTCTTGATTAATCCATTGACATTTTATTATTATGCCTGCGATACAACGATCCCTTCATCGAAGAGTTGATTAACAACAATTTCTCAATGATGTGAAAATATATCCGAACGTTAACTTGTTGAGCAAACGAGACAATGGAAACGTGGCTGCATCAACATCAAATAACTTGAATGAATCAAATAATCACAACAAAAGGTAACTAACTGTTCATCTGATTGTTGGTGGGGGCGTTGGATTGTTAAACGCCATGTTTAAAATATACTATTATGGCTCTTAAAAATAATCCTCCGTTGTACCTCTCTTTTTGTAGCACACCTTTTAAAAAGACCCCTTTAGTTGGCGGCAGGGAAATTGATCTGCACTCGCTGTACACACGGGTGACTTCTCTCGGCGGCTATCACAAGGTGAGTTTCCTCTCGGTGTTCCCATTATTGAGCTGTCGTTTCTTGAATTGTCGGCTGAAACTTTGTTCACAGCCACTATCATCGTCAATTCAAGTGTTGAACTGTTGACGTTACCTTCAGGTAAAGCTCTGAACATGAGCACTGTTGTGACAAAGCCTGTTGGAAACAGCACCTGAAATTGGACATGAGGTCTCAAAACTGGATATACATTTGTGCATAAACTCAAACATTGTCTTGGACACAAATTCCATTGGGCAGTACATGACTCTGTACAAAGTAAAATTATTTGGATTGAGGAGGTGCTGTCGCTACAGAGCCCAAGTGAACCCGCCATACAACAAAATTACATTTTACATCTGATGTATGATGTCACATTTTGCAAATACATGTTTTAGCAAATGTATATTATTGATAAGGGACTTTCATTTTATCCTTTGTCATATGAATTGGTTGATGCCGTTTGACTGCTTTTATTTTACCGTTGAGCTTGTATGATATAATATCTCTGGGTTTGCCAAAACTGAGATCGCTTTATGGGAAGTCAACATTTTTTGCCATTATGAATAGGCTGGCTCATGTCATGGGTGTGTGGAATTTCCACCACTGCCGATCGGTTGCTTTGCCATTGCTCGCTTGTGCAGGGAGACAGTGACTTAATTTATCTAGCAGTGCCTTTGCAGGCCATTACCTATTGCAATTTGGAGGAATAATGGAGTACCTAGAGAAAACCCATACATACGGGGGAATAACATTAAAATATAGCTGCAGATTAATGAGGTCCATTTTCTATACTGCCATCTACTGGCCTCTGCTTAGCCAAGTAGATCGAGAGAGTCAGGTATTTAAACAATGTGGTAATAAGCATGACTTGGGTACCTGCATTCAAATGACATTTTTCAATTGGTTTTTGGGAATAAAAAGAAATGTAGTAACATGCCAACATTGAGTTGTATTTCAGGTATAAATTGTAGTTAAACCCAATGTGATCTTCAATACAGACTCTTGTCTTCAATTAACATTTTTCAAACATTGTTCATTGTGCAGCACGACCATTTAGACAAGTGATACTAGTTAGTTGGTTGTGTGTGTCTAGCCTAGGCTATGGCCTGCCCATACAACATTTATTGATGGCTCTCCAAGCGGTGGAGACGCATGGTTGGGTTTTCAGGATCATATTCACGCTTTTTCCAGGAACCTTTTAAAATTGTTTCATGCTTTTGTGGACTGAATACCAGAAGACTTAAATGTTTTTGTTAATGGTATTTTAGGTCCCCTAATAACCTCTGTCGACGTCTGTCATGCTGAGAAAGAGAAAAACGTTGCGAATTTTGATTTGAATAAAGTGAAGATTCATGATATTAATTTGCTGTTGTCCCACAATCTGGGCCCTATTGCCCACAATATGACTGTGCAATGGATAGAGATAAACCCTTGAATCGACCAGCTATTTGTTTATTTTAAGAGCCATACATACCCCCTTGTTTGACATGTACCTGGCACGTGTTTGATGTTATTGCCCCCCCCAAAACGCTTGTAGGTTAAAAGTAGTAGGGGCATAGTGCTTATTTTGTCTGGATCCTGGATGTGCCAGTGACTGAATCGGCCGATTGGGTTTTGCACAGTGTGCTTTCAAAGCCATTAGACGTGTTTTAGAATTCACAGCGTAGTTTTCCTTAATCGACGTCGCATAATCGCTGTTTTTTTTTGCCGTGTTATCTCTTCTCCTGATTAAGACTACATTACGATGCTACAGTGCAGCAAAAGCATCCTTATACTCTTGTTCAAGTTCTGAATGCCTTTTTGTTGTACTCTGGCATTGTAACTACATGCTATGCCATCGTGTATTATTTGTTCATTTAATTACTCTTAAATGGCCTAGTGCAGTGCAGTTAGAGTACAATCCTTTCAGATGTATATTATTACCCTTCCTGTATACGTGCATGCAGGTTAATTCATATCCGTTTTCTTGCACAGGCACACGTGGCAAAAGCTGTACACACGTGAAAGGCATTCATCAGTACAACACATACATTTCCATACGCAAATTTCCTGTGTACAGATACCCAGCATGGAACAACTCGTTGATTAAAAGTGATCCTTACGCTTAACGTAGATGCTTCGAATTGTACGAGTGATAATGGATTATTTCCGATTTATATATTTTAGTACGTGATTGGATCACATAAACCCCTGCAGCCACTACAGATTCTTTATTCACCAGAGTAGCAAAAGAGAATCCAATGTTTGAATGTAATCATGACCCATGAGTGACAAGTTAGCCTATACTTGGAGTGGGGGGGTGATTAATGCCCAATGTACATCGTGATTTTTTTTACTTATAAAGTAACGTAGTTAATTTAATGCTACTTTGGGAATGCTCAGTAATTCTGTAGGAGGAGGCTTGGTATATGACCTGTGTGAGATGTGTATGCACCCTCCTCGTACCACAGCACGCGATGGCCCACAGAATGTGCCAGGACATTGACATCCGCCAGAAGGCTGTGACTTGAGTTGATAAGATTGGTGGCTTAATGTCCATTGTGGAGGATGGTGCGCTCGGGCATGTACAGATGCTCGGCTGTTTAGGCAATGAAATACAGTATCCAGAATCTTCTTGGTTCTTTCGGTAAAGTCACGTAGAATGGAAACAATAAAAATAATAAAATAAGACGCTGTCTCCCCGACAGACCTGGTCTTCACCTGATGACGGCTGCTTGCGTTGTGGCCAAAACGTCGTGAGAATTATTTTATTATTTTTATTGTTTCCATTCTACGTGACTTTACCGAAAGAACCAAGAAGATGAATCCCTGCAGTCACGAAAGCTTTAAATTGAAAAGTATCCAGAATGTTTTCTAGGGTGTACTGTTGTACCACTTTATTTTTAGTCACAAGAGAATAATAATTCCAAGAACTTGTTGCTGTTTTTGTTTGCATGGGTAATCAGGAGTTGGAGTAGATGGATTTTTATGCTCGCACATTGGAGCTCTGTCGTATATATTTTTGTACATTCCACTTATATATTCTGTAGTATGTCGGTTAATAATTGGAAGCCTTGTTTTCTTTAGAAACTGCATGATAGCTGTGGTAAGTGTGACCTCGAAGACGATGGCTTGTCGGTTAAATTTGTGATCGTGGTTGTGGAAATGAAAGGAGTTGATTTTTCCACTTGTTTCCTCTGCTCAGGCCAGTGGTAAAATGGGGAGATAATTTTCATTGGTGGGGTAAAGTGTGGCAACTTTTCGACCGTTGAAGACCGTGATGAATGATCTTTTAAAGAGCACAACGCACACACCGCCCCATGTCCAATATGTGCAATAATCACAAGGCCTGTGTTAACGAGACCTCGTAGCTGCAGCTTTGGGGCAATCTGTACCTTTTTCAGATCACCGCTGGATATAAAAAATTATCAATTGGAACAAAGCACTGGATCGCGATGACCCCGAGCGATCGTTAATAACTCGTTTTTACAAAAAGGTTTGTAGCAACTGAGTGTTGTTGAAATGTTGCCCGTTTTCGCATCATTTCAGTGCTGTTAAAGGTTTTGATGAAAGTTAATCTCGTTCAATTACTTTGGGGGCTTAGTTTTTTAATTGCAATTAATTTTTGCTTCCTCCGCAGTGGAGTTGTCGGATGTTTATACGTTATGTAATTTTTATTATTGCCTTTCAAAATTATAAAATGCGATTGTAAGTAAAAATGTCTGAATGCTTTGGAAACATAGCACTCTCAATGGTTTTCTATGCTTAATTGGTTCTTTGATAAAATTTTATTTGTTTTGCCGTGGTGCATTACAACCTTAAAAGTGCATCCAATTGATTGAATTTGAGGCCGTAACTTGTTTGTAGTTGGAATAAAAGTAAGTGTGCAATGTCCAGGTTGTAGCGAGCAGTAGATGCTGATTTGAGCTAAATCCTCATGCCTATGGGACAATGAATAAATGAAGGAAGTGATTGATTGGGGACTTAAAGTGCTTATCATCATCAGCTATGATCTATCCACAGCTGGATGAAGTTAATCCATCACCATCTCTAATGCTCCCGCAATGTCACAGTCCATCTAGCGCCTTCTGTGGCTTTCCGCTCTGTCTCATCCATTGGCCAGCATCTTTTTAGCAATGTGTCCCGTCCAACTCCACTTTTTATCCCTTAGTCTCTATGAATTCTCGACGTGTTGTTTGGTGTGGAGCACAAGGGAACACCTTCAACTTAAGGACCAGGGGAGGAGAGAAAGGGCTACCTGACTTTGCACAAGAGATTGGTGGCATGGTGTGAGAATGGGAGTGTTTAACTACAGTATAAAGTGAAGGTTTGTCAAAGCAATTTGGCTCGACATGTACCAGTGGGGGGGGGCAGCTTAGGGCAGTGGTTCTCACTTAACTTTTTTTGGATAAAGAACAGTTTACATTCTCCACAAATCTCACAGCCTCATTTTAGTAGGTGGCATTTTATCGGTGGGTTGGGTGGATGTCGGAGGGTTTGTAAGTTATGGTCAAAAACGTGGTTGAAAGTAACTAATATAATATTTTTAAAATGAAAAATAATCTTCCTGTTTTTCTTTTAAATAGCTATAAAAAAAAATTGCTTCCTAACTCAAACCCATTGGCTGTGCAGGGTAAAGAGATAGCAGGGGTTTGGGAGGAATTGGAGTAAAAGGATGAGCCACCAAGCCTCATAGTGTTGTGGGGTGTGTGCCTGGTCCTGTTTCTGTGCTCCAACTGGAATAACTCTGCGTGATTCTCATCAGTCAAGGAAATGAGGCATGTGCCTCGTGGTACATTGCAGACTATCTCTGTAGGCTTGTGATATCTGGAGCACTTTAGGGGTAAAAACCTGTGCTCCGAAGAAAAATGTGGCTCGTGGGAGCAGGATTGGGTGAATGGATTATTTTAGTCACTGGAGAAGATGTTGTCGAGTTTGGGATTTGAGTTTGCGAGAATGAGTTGTGCACTGTAGATGGTCAGCAGGAAACGCCTCTTGTACAATGTTGGCATGTGGGGAATACAAGAAACTGCACATTGAGTCTGGACATTGATGTATGATTTGGAAAGAAGGTATTGCTTTTTAAAAGCACAGTAGAGTGGCTTTAAATCAGATAGGGAATGGTAAGACACGGGATATTGAAAAAGTGCCTTTTTTTCTAGTTGATCTGCAGGTCAATTGAGAAACCAGTGGAGGATTTTGCGAATTAAAGCAGTGATTTTACTCCCGACTTTGAGTATGAGAGAGGGTCAAAATGGAGAGAATTTGAGAGGTTATGAAAGCATTATTGAAGTTTCACTGGTGCCACGGTGACGAGTGAGGTTTGTAGGCGAAGGAAAAAGTTCCTGCAAACTTTAGCCATGCAAGGAAGGAGGCCAGTTCAGGGGTTAAAACATAACGCTGAGGTTTCTGGTGCGTTGGGAAAGGCAAGATTACTTTGATCCTACAATTGGGGACACTGATACCTTCAACAGACTTGCCTGCCAGCTTGGTTTCACGTGAGAAATAAAAAATACTGCTGCATATGCCGTCTCGATATTTTGTTGTCCCGAGCTATTTGCGCTGGGTCTTGTGCTGTCACTAAAGCACGGTGGGTGCAGGATTGGTGTTCATACTTTACCAACCGATGGTTGCACTAATTTAACAACACTATTTAAAATTCCACTTAAAAAATGTCAAAAGGTTAATATTAGGAAATGTATGTCTAGCTATGCAAGTAGACTTATGCTTTCACAAATAAATTAGTAAAGCCATAATCCAGTCATTGCAAAACCTACAAAGCTCAGATCTTTTCAGTTTTGGGGTAAAATAAGCAATTACTCTCATATCTTATTTATGGAAAACATTATTTTCGCTGGATACCAAAGAAATAGGCACACGTGTGTTATAACACGTGCACGTAGATGTAAGCTCGCTTGCCGAACGTGCTTGTCCGTTTGTAAGCGCATTCAAATGTTGTGTTGTGCCAACTTCTCTTTGTACGCTCCCATGACCCAAAATACGGAGGGCTTCCTCCACTGGCTCATTTGTCAGCTTGTTGTTGGTGGTTCAGGAGGCTCATGCTGTTGGTAGCAGCTGTGTAAACCCTGGCTTGCTGCCTCCAGTGCATTGTCTCTCATAGATTATAGCTCGTTGATTTTCACAAATTCCTTCAATCACAAGTTCCCAGGAATTGTGGCACATGTGCCCTGCATTCACGTGCTCTGGGAGGTAAGGGGGTTGGTGGATCGTGTGGATTTGTGAAATGCTCCAGTATGGATGGACTGTGAGGTAGCAGCACATCTGTGTGGGTCTTTAAGTGGTTTCGTCTAGGTACCGTGCTTTCCTCCCATATGCAAATCCCTCCATAAAAATAAACCGCTCAAACAAATTTTCAGGGACCCTACAGAAAATAACTGTTCATGGTCAGGGGAAGGCTTTCCTGAATAAATAAAAAAAGATATATCTTTCTCCCTTAATCTTGCTCTTACCCAACTCAATCTTATCATTTTGATCCTGGTCTGCCGTCAGTATTTCTCCCCAGATATCCATAGTATTTTGTGTTTTGCCATTTTCATCACTCCCACTATTTTTTCCTACTATTAACTTGATGTATATGACTTTCCTCACATGTATCTTTGGCCCCACTTTACAGCCTTATTTGCAGAGTTCATCTTAACTTATACTTGCTATTAAGACGGGGGGGCTTTTGTACCTAAATTAAACACGGTTTGCATAGTTGGCCACCGATACGCTCCAAGTACGAAAATGAACACCGTTCCTCTGCTTTGACCAGAACTTGAGCAATTAATTAATAATTTAACTACTGAAGTGGGAGTCGAGGGTCTGCCCTCTATCCTCTCCCACCACAGGGAGGAGGGGAGGGGTAAACCCCCCCCACCTCACGTGACATCCAGCCACCATTTCCTCAGTGACCTGTATAACCAACTAATTTAAGGAGGTTACGTGGGAACAATCACATCTGCGAGAAGCATCAACAAGGTTCGCAGACCAACTTGACAATCACAATGGCAACGCAGCACAGCAATCCATTCGAGTACAACTGTGCACTTAACTGTCTTGCTGACACACACATCGGACAAACGGCCGGGCAATTTGTGAAGGTGGGGAAACTTTGCACGGACCATCGGCGAGTGCAGCGCGTCTCGAATTATGAAAACTCAGTGTAACGTTGGCCACCGACCCTCTCTGACTACACAAATGAACCCATGACAGAGCTTAGCTGGCGGCGGGGAAAAAGGATTTCCAACCTTCAGCGTGCCCTTACTCTGTCACCATGGCCGAGAGCACCGCGTTCCAAAATTGGCCACCTTGAGCCCCCAGCAAATGAAGTCTGTGATGTTTCATGAAGGTGTGAGGGGGAGCTCCACACTGCGGCCTTGAAGATTTTTTTTTGTCAAAGGCACGCCAGCTTTGCTAGGTCACCGCCATGGCCCTGATGAAATGTGGATTACCCGGCTCGGCTCTACCATGCCCCGTGACCTTGTATGCCTATTGGATGTGTAATGAAGGTCCCCAAATGCAGCACTTCTTGGATAACGTTTTTTGTCCTCAACAACAATGTCCAGTGCCCACCACCAGCCAACACAACTCCCTCGCTTTCCCTCTCCCTAAGGCCCCCTCCTCCACTTCACTCTTTCCTTTTATCCTTTTCTCCCTCACCCTCTCCAGTCTCCATCCATCCCTTCTAACCACTCCTTCTGCTCACCTTATAACATCCTCAATGGACCCCTTGACTCTTTGAAAATATTCCCACCTTCTTTCAAACCTTCCAACCAATCGCCATCTAGCAAGGCACGTTAACGCTATACTTTTGCAGTAGCGCCCCCTCATGGCGGTTACGGTGTTTACAATATCAACGCCCCCTATGTGTCCTACAAATATGATATCCAAGGATGTCTAACATCCACACAGATGCATACCCGCACCCACGTGGCCTCCCTTTGTTTGGAAGCCGCCTCTCTTTTCCTGCTTGTCCAGGACAAGCAGCTGCTCCACCTTCCACATTCTCTGCGTTTTGGAGATAAAGAAAGCCATCACTCGAACTGGGTTGAGTCTGTGGAGGCTTGCTTACACTGGGGAGCGGAGAAAGCGGAAAACCAAACGCCAACATCATGATCTTCTGGCTAATGTGGAACTCGTAAAGGACATTTTGGACAGACCGGGGGCAAGTCCGCATCGCCACCTGTTTATATATCACGATAAACCAGGGGGTTTGCCATGTGGGCTTGTAGTTCGCTAACCCTTCGGGCTGAGGTGATCGCCAACAAGAATAGCATTTTGAAGAGTCAACAGTCTCTCAGAGCACATCACCGTGGGTTCAAAAGGAGATCTACATTGAGAGTTTAACTCCAGGTGTCGATTCCAGGGCACCACCCTCGAACGTATTGTTGGCCTCTCCTGCCTCGTGGCCCTGACCTTTTGACAGGATCTTGGATGACACCACCACGTGCCCCTCGACTTCCTTGTGAAAAGCCAAGAGAGCCGCCGCTCTTAATCTCAGGGCCGCCAACAAAATCAGTTCACAGATCGCCGCCAAAAAAGTTGCAATCTTCGCAACACCACAAAATACAAAGCCTTTGCTTGACACCATCCTCAACTTTTTTTTTTCCAGTGGGAAGCATACCCTTGCCAAGTGGCCCTGTCTCCTGGATTCCAGGAGTAAATCCTGAACCCCTCTTATCTAGACCAAGTCTGGAGATCCTGGTCCTCTTAATTTCCATGCCGCCAGGTTCTCAAGGCTTGCAGACCCTTACACCAGGCCCCACCTCTGCAAGAGCAGTTGCGGCCTCGGATCCAGGGTTTCTCGGCTTAACCTGATTCTGATTTTCGACCCCGGGCGAGGTAGGAAAAACCAGCAAGCGAATTCCCTTGCTCTGCCCAAGATAAAAGGCCCAGATAATTTAAGCATCAGCTTGTCGGTTCACCATGGTAAACGCTGTCACATTGTCGCACCTGAACAAGACTTCCTTCCCCATTTCTACTGCTTCTATCCATTCCAGTGATAGCCTTATGGGCTCGAGTAGATCGATACTGACCTTCCTTTCCTCTGCCGACTATTTCCCCGGCAAGGCTCTTCCTGGGGAGTTCTCTTTCCCCCGCACCTCCGATTAGCACAGTTGGCTATGTACGGTGCGTAAGACGTTGTACATACTGATAAGGCTCCGCTTTAGCAGCAAGTTCCTTAGCCGAACTGGTTCGCGTCCTCCCAACGCTCCTTGATAAAGCCCAGGTGAACGTCTTCCTGTAAGCAAGGCATCTGGAGCCACACCATAAGAGGGGTCCTGCCTTGCCGACTCGTAGAGAGAGCTTCACAAAGTGCCTCATGTCGCCCCCCACAGGTTGTTATCAGGCACCACTGCATGGCCCTCCTAATGTCGACTGGCCAAAGGGACCACGTGTTCTGTCACCACTCTCTATGGCCTGGGGTTACCAGGAGGCACCTTGCACACTGCCCCTATCGCCGAGTCCCCGAGCGTGTTCTGGACCCCGGCACAGGATCGGTGTTCATTCGTCATTTGTGTAGAGTCAGGAGTGTTGTCGGTGGCCAACGTATGAATAATAGTTTTTCACATAAGGCAGCCACTTGGGTATGTTGATGAAGTCTGTAAGTTTACATAGTTCAATGGCAATAACATTTTCGAATAATTCAATATCAAACGTCAGTTTGTAGCCTGGAGTTAAAATCGCAGTCTAACCCTGAGAAAGTGGCTTTTTGGGTCCTTTCTTTTAAAATGTCTGTTTTTTGTTATAGACTTAATAAAATTACTATTGAATGACAACAAGGCAGCAGTACAATTCAGTTGGGAGGTTTCAACAGATTCTCAAAGTTGTAGCTTTTTCTCTGTAGTCGGGGTGTTGGAGTCTTAGAAGTTTCCAGGGAATCCAGAGTGTATCTCACTTTTTTTTGGCTAAGTAGAAGCAACATGCTGTATTATTTGCAAGAACAGCATGAGGCTATGTATTTATCAATTCCAAAAAACTACTTTGTTTTAACGTACCCCAATGTTCTAGTGTTATCCTTGAGGGATAATAGTTTAAAATTACAAAATGAAGAAGCTTAGACAGGCCCTTCACAACTAAACAGAACACCTTCCTCAGAGAAGAGAGTAAACATTTATTTAATGAAATGTGATGTCTGTTTCGAATGCTGTTTCCTGGCAGCGTATTCCTCGCACGGTACACAGGCAGTATCTGTAAGAAAGTATTGCATTTAGGAAATAAAGTTGCTTCTTGAATTAAAATTGTGAATTCAAACGATGCATGAGGGGAGTGGGGAAGAGTGACATTATGAGCCCACAAAGAACCTAACATAGCATCAGGCCCATAGCCAATTATCATTTAATCTTGATTTGAAGCTTTCGTGACTACAGGAATCCATACTCTTTGGTTCTTTCGGTAAAGTCACGTAGGTATAAATTAAAGTAAAATAAATTACGACGTTTCGGGCGCAATGCAATCATCCATCATCAGGTGGGAAAGCATAGTCTGCTGCTGAGGCAGACTGTTTTAAACCTTTTAAACCTTTTAAAACAGTCTGCCTCAGCAGCAGGCCATGCTTTCCCACCTCATGATGGACGCTTATGTTGCGCCCAAAACGTCATGATTTATTTTATTTTCTACCTATGTGACTTTACCGAAAGAACCAAAGAGTATGGATTCCTGTAGTCACGAAAGCTTCAAATCAAGATGAAATGGTAATTGGCCATGGGCCTGATGCTATGTTAGGTTCCTTTGTGGGCTCATATTGTCACTCTTCCCCACTCCCCTCATGCATCGTTTGAATTCACAATTTTAATTCAAGAAGCAACTTTTTCTTGTCGCATTTTCACTCTCGTTTTGCTCCATCTTGTTTGATATGATTTGGAATGGTGCCTCATATATTTTTAGAGAACGGTTTGTGGTAGCAGATATCACATAACTATTTCTGAAATTAAGTGAACTTTTATTCACACTGTCCAGGGCAGCACTCTCTCTAAGTGTACCGTGTTCATCAAGGGACGGTTAAAACCACAATTTTAATTATCCGAGCTGGAATTTAGTCAACAATTCAAGTGCAGTGCTACATTTTAATGTGGTGGAATTGTGTGCAGTCGTTTCGTAGCAGAGGTGAGACCGTCACTTAAGAAACCAGTTTAATCGCAGGCGGCGGTGGCCTGGGTTTGAACCCCCAGTCTCTTAGCGCTTCTGCCTCGGCACTCGAACCTTACTTATCCTCAAACTATGTTTTATTTTTTTTAATCGCCCAGATTAGGGCTCTGCAACCAGCTGCTCCGGAGCCGCATGCAGCTCTTTTTTTTAAGGACTGCTTCGTGACATTGTTGATAAAGGACCACCATCTCGTATGCACATTGCATTGCGGCTATTGCAATATTGATGTTATTTTTACCGAATTCTAGAAAAATTAATGGCTGCTCTTGTTATTTTGGTTTGACCCCTGGCCCAGATGCATGTCTATGAGTATGCATGTCTGTATTTTCGTTGTAATTTGACTTTAGTTTTTATAATAATTATTACTATTATTGGGGGTGTGGTGGTTAGTGGACTTATCAATTCACATGAACTGGATATGTGAGTAAATGGTTATCTGAACCTGCTCTGGTCCTTATCTAGGTTGACCTATCTTAAAACTATGCTCCCATTGTGGCAAGTCCTCATTAGCAATGGCAAGACAAGTTGGCAGGGCTTGGCACTGGACCACGCCGTGAACCATTTTTCTCAGAAATGCCATCTATTAAAGTGTCCTGTCTATTGCTGTTAAACAATAAACAAAACCAAAACGTTGACCGGATTTGTTTTTAGCTCTTGTCACATGTAACGTTTTGTTTGTAATTGAATGTCTTCCATACTTCTTAAAACTATAAATACATTAAATTAAGTTCGTGGGATCTCATGCTGTGTCTGTGCAGTACAATCATTTTTACTAATGAGTGAAATAATCTTAAACTTAACGTTTTAAAATGCACGTCTTTAAGAGGGTTTGCAAGAATAGTTTAGATTTTTTTATTGAAAAAATAACAATGACTTGCTATGTCTACTGCCATCCATAACTGGCTTCTCTAATATCACTGATGTAAACACACATGTGCTTAATGGGGTCTGGTTTGCCTGAGAGTTTGTAATGGCAGTATGATGGACTGAGCTGTAAACTGCACACAGGTCATTTGGACCAGATTTTGCAACTTATAGTGTACTATCTTATGGTGATTTTAACGATTAGCGTTGATGAATCTTGCTGAATACTGTATCTTGTTGAGGCTTGTTTATATGAACTGTACAGGGAAACCATGGTATGACAATAGCTGCTTGTTGCTTGCTAAAAATGGTTATCTCTGCTGTGTGTGAGCTGTTCATATGAAGCTTTAGTTTATGGCACCTTAAACTAGTTTTACATTTTTCTGTTGGTTTCGACATCTAAATGCAGTGCATGTGCAAATATTTTTTCTACCCGCAAAGAACTTCACTTCAGCAATGATGGAATGCGTAGTGTCTCGCACAAACATAATTATTTGAGAAGCTAGGAGAACCCTTATTTAATTCATATTTGTTTATAAACCAAATGAATATACTCTTTGGTTCTTTCGGTAAAGTCACGTAGGTATAAAATAAATTAAATCGCAAGAAACAATTGTTTCTTGCTGTGGTTGTCCCAACCTGATGACGGACGCTTGTGTTGCACCCGAAACGTCGTGATTTAATTTATTTTATTTTCTACCTACGTGACTTTACCGAAAGAACCAAAGAGTGTGAATCCCTGCAGTCACGAAAACTTCAAATCTAGATCAAATTAATATACTCTATGGTGGACATATTTTTACCAATAAGATTTTTTTAAATCCCCAAAGCAATACCACAAGCCTTTGTAAATCAATGGCCAAACTCTTTTGGTTGGCAGAAAGGCAGATTCTGCTGCTCTACGGCAGAATAATTGCTAATTTGACAAATGTAAAATATACATCTACAGGAGAGTATTTTTTTAAAATAGACATTAAGCCCCCCATAACTTCAAGACTGCACTGTATGGAAGGTGTGCAGGTTATCAAGGTAAAAATTTACACATCTGCTTATAAGGCCTTAAGAGCTGGACTAATTACCTGAAAATCAATGGTAATTAAAATTAAACAAATCTGACTTCTGCACATTATGAATTGCATGTTTTGCTGCTCATGATCATGTCATTATAAGGCCAGTTGTAGTTTTATGCATCGAATCCAGGAACGTTTTCAGTTGAGAACTTATAAAGGAACTGTTCTGTTGGTTTAAAACAATGCTTTTTAGTGTCTAAAAACGCATCCTGGAAATATGCCAGTCACCTCAAACAAAAATGTAGGCAAGTGCCTTTTTAAAAGATTATTGTACGTGAACTTCTCACGACGTTGGACATTTTTTATTTGTGTTAATAACGGTAACGCGGTGCTTTCAGGTGAAAATTCGTGGGAATGTACAGATGCTGTGTTTACATTCTACAAGTACTCGTGTCACAATGGGACTGGTGCCAGTTATACGATGGCATGATGTGGAGCAGCCAATCATGTTATTGTTAGCCCTGTGGCTACATGCATCCAAATAGCAATCTGAAATATTAACGATTTGGATTCAAATGAGAAGGTTTTTCTGTTACCTTGCTTATCATGTTCTCTGGTATAAATAATTTGAAGGAGTAGAGATGTATTGTTCGTATTTTTGCATTCAAAATGATGACAATCTTAATGTAAGGTTAACAGTTTTTTTTTTTATAAGCATCAGACTAATTTGGCAGCGTTACAAACTGACCTTAGAAAGCTGATTGTAATTACCAGTGAAACATCGTACTCTAATTGTAAATGTGGGTTAACTCCAACACACTGGGTGTGTGCTGAATTAGTAACGAATTGGCATGTTTTGTTTAGGTGAAAGATCGTACTAATTGGCTGTACCAGGTGGTGGCGGATTTAACGACACATTTATATTTACGCAATCTTATCCAAAAAAAACTCATGGAAAATATTGGTCGCGAAAGCCTACATGTTATCCTGACCTGGTGTGACAGCTTCTGAGCATGTGAACAGAAGAAGCGAGTCTCTTGATCGTACTGCTGTTCTGGATATGCTTACAAGCCATATTTGCTTCACTTACTACAAAAAAACCGTTATTTGCAGTTACATGTGTAGTGAGTCCAACCGAGTTGCAGACGCTCTTTAGAGGCACCACTTTTATTGTTACATCAACCCGTTAACACAAAGGGGTTACTTGCCCCTTCACCAGATACAGCCTAGGGTGGTGACCACCCAGCTAAATACTCTATACGTAGGAGTTACAGCTACGAAGGGTCAGACCCTCACTCGGGTCCCCGACCACGTGTTGATGCCGTGTAGAGCTTCCAGCTTGTTGACGTGGAGCTTCTTCCAGCTTGTAGAACGAAGGACCCCGGTCCCTCCCAGGAACCCACCTTATATCCCGCTGGGTCGGGGCCGCTCCGCCCTTGGCCCCACCCGCCTCCTCCAGCGTTCTTAGCTCCCTTTCGATCCCTCTCAAGAGCTCTCCTCGGACACGTGATCACCCCTTAGCCCCCCCCCCCCCCACCTGGGGACCTCTTTGTGGACACTCCGGATCACGTGTCTACGGGGTCAACCAAAGTGCCATAGCCCGGGGCAACCCTGCCCCTGGGCTGACACTCTCCCACTCCCCCTTGTGGGAGTCCGCACTACATCCAGCGCTCACCAAGCCCCGCTAGGGCTGCTACTACACCCGCCTACGGGGTGTACGCGATGACGGTGCATCGCACGCAGTGTTGCGCTAGAGCCGCCCTCACACGGCAACCCACCCGATGCTATCCGCGATGTAGGGACATCGAACGCCATGGCCCTATCGGGCCGGCACCATACAGTGACATCCCTGATATCACTACACATGTACTGCCAAGATGTATTGTTTTTGCTTCTTGGGTGCATTTCGTATCATTTGTAGATGTGTTTTCTGATTTCCTAAAGCTTTTGAAATCCGTTGATGCTGCCCACATTAGCTTGATGGCACCACAGATGCTCCTTTTTAAAGCAGTCTTCTTCTTAAGGGCCAAATGGTTGCTATACATTTTCGCTCTATTAACATGGTGCTCTACTTATTGCACCAAATTTTCGTTCCTGATTTGCTCTGGAAGAGAATGCATTACTGCTTCGAGCAAAATATGGAAAATATTGCATTGCCGTGCCTGTAGATTTATCTAAATGCTTCCATTTTGATAATGTATATGTATACAAATGCACTTTATAATTCTTTCCTCTTTGCATTGCAGTCTGTTTGTAACTGCCACTGCAAGTGAAACCATTTTAGACAATTTCTGGAAGCAAATGGGTTGATAAGAAGTATTTACCTGACGTGACGAGATGGCTTGGAGGGCAAATGTTGTGTGGAGGCCAGAGTCACTACCTCTGGACTTTAAAGTGCTGGGTCTGAGACCAAGACACCTTTATTGTATAGCTTATATCAGTTTAGTTGTATTTCATTAATAAGTAATCATTCATGTTCAAGTAAAAAAAAAATTCAAACTTTATTCATTGGTGCAGTCTGTCAGCTTAATATGAACGTCATATCATTTGACAGTGAACCAACAATCGCATTATAAGCATTTTTCTGTTAATTGATGTAAAATGTTTACCATTTCAAAAATTGTAAGCCACATTGATAATGATGGATGGCAGGCGATGGAAGTTGCTGAACAGAGCAGGGAAAAACATTGCTAACAATCTTGACTCGCAGCAAGAAAGGGTCCTGGGTTCGATTTCCGATTCGTGCGCCTTTCAGTGTAGAGTTTGCATGTTCTCCCCCATTTCTGCAGAGATCTCCTCTGAGTTCTCCAGTTTCCTCCAACAGCTGAAATAAGAACCCGTAAAATGTAACTGGTATTGACCAAATATCCCAATGCTACAGCATTAACCGGCATATTGGTCAATTGGAATTACACATTGAAACTAAACTAAACTATGTTTTATTTACCAGGTTAGGCGCATTGAGCTATCCAGCTCTTTTTCAGAAGTGAACTGGGCGCACATAATAGCCCAATGAAGTGGCTTATCATGTGGAGATTTATAGCAGCCAAATACTTGAAACACATGTTTCTAAATGTGGAGGGAAAAACCGGAGGACCTGGAGAAAAATCAATGTGCCCACAGGGAGAACATGCAAACTTCGAACTATACAGGCATTGTCAGGGTCGGGAATTGAACCCATGACCAACTGTATATTAGGCGACGTAGTTAACATCTCGTCACCACGCCCCCCCCGGTTAAAACATCAACCCCTGCTGATAAAGCTCTGCAGATGCTTAATGATGAAGAGTCTTGAGACTCTGCGAGACTTTCCTGAGTAAATAAGAAGAGAGTTTGAGATATCAAAATATATCAAGGCGCTGTTTCTTATTTGAGAACCAACCGTATTTTAATCTAATGAAGCCAAATAGATTTTCACTGTATGAGCAGCAATAGCGAGGGTGGTGTTTGTATGCATATTTATAGGTGTACCAATGTACACGGTGTTTGTATGCATATTTATGGGTGTACCAATGTACACGCTACATTTTATCCTGCCGCACCGTTCATCGAAATGCATGGATACTCACAAGGATTTTCCATTTTGAACAAGCAGCATATGGGTTAAGGACAAAAATGAGAGGAACTGCATATTTCCGAGTTTTTTTTTGTTAGATTGCGTGAATATAATTGTGTCGTTAAACCTGTCACCACCCGACACAGCCAGCAAGATTTGTCACGTAAACAAAACATGCCAATTCGTTGCTAGTGTAGTGTTGGAGAGTAAACGCACAACGTTTACAATTCGAGTATGACATTTTGCCAATAATTGTAACTTGCGTAGTCAGGCGACAGCCAGATTTGTATAAATAGAATAAATGTAAATATTTCCATATTTCTATATGCCAATCAGAGGATCACATAAATAAAACTAAAACTGCATTTATGTTGGGATTTTTTCAATAAAACAAATTACAATTGAAAATTAGGCTTTAAAAAAATATAATTGGTCAATTTCAAATTTCCCAATGTTTAATCAGCTTTGGAAGTGTAATTTTGCAGAATTTTTAAAAATGATTTATGTTTAAAATGAGGAATTTGTATTTGGGGAACGGTAGTGTAGCGGTTAGCGCGCTGCCCTACGAACCCGGCAACCTGAGTTCGATTCCCGCTCACGGCCAACACCAGTGACGAGTATTTGAACCGGTCCTGGGCCTCCCCTAGGTCGACTCAGCCTCAATAGAGTACCTGGTGCTATGTGTAAAAATATCTCCACTAGGGGAGACAAAGGCGGCGGGGCGTGGTGTTGGCCACCCACCCCCTTGTGTGCTGTGCCGGCCTTCGTAGGTGCTCGCTAACAGCACTTGCCCCCAAACAGTCTGTTAAGGCTATATGGGGATCTTTGTCATGTGTTTTTGTTTTTGGACTCCACTGCACAGAAGGTAAATAACTATGTATAATGGGCCTGTAGACAGGTCGTATAGAGGTTACTTCTTCTTTATTACTCACACTGGGCACAACACAGGTCAACACCGGTTCTTCCTCACACCGAATATAACTCTAGGCAATAACACCTTTACCGGCTACACGCACAGCCGATCACTCTGCGTGGTCCCCTCGCCCTCACTCGTCTCCGCCGCTGGCTGGCGGCGTGACTACGACGGCGATGGAACCCACGCAGGAGATCTTCCATGTGGCCGGACGACGGAGAGATGTCGGTGAACAGCGACACAGCCAGGACCCCACACACGAGCCCCGACCCCCGGGTCCCCTCCCCCTTATATCCCCCCAGGCATGGCTAGGCCCCGTCTCTGGCCACGCCCTCTCGTGGAACCTTCGAGTAGGTTCCCGGAGTATCTCGGCTAGTCCCACCTGTTACCTTTGCCCCAGAGACACCTCCTTCCCTGATTGGTTGCTACCTCTGTGGCCTTACCCGTGAATCCCTTCCCAGGCCAGCAGGTGTCACCCTGTCATGTCAGTAGGTGTCACCCTGTCATTACATATGTATTGCCCACTTCCCCCTGCAGTTCAGTGAATTATACTGCATGATCACAATTTTATTCGTGAAATTAATCATTAAAAAAATCTTAGTGTTTTTACCTCTAATTTATTCTATATTGTTTGTTTTGCTTGGTCCAAAAGCAATTTCTACATGGCACGAATCAGTGCGTAAACCGATAGATGACTGCTCTCTGTGTGGAATATCTGTTTATAATGTGTGATGCACTACAAACCCAGCAAACCTACCATGCTGAGACCACCGTCATTTAGCGGTCAACAGTGGTTATATATTGTCAGAAAAGAACTGGAATGGTTTCTGTATTTATGCATTACCTAATCAGCAATTTCCATTATACACTGTTTTCAATATTAATGGATAACCGTGTGTGCTGTTTGTACAAAAAGGAACAGTTATTCACAGAAAGGAAAGGGTAATCAGTCATTCAGATGACAGGCTTTCAAGGTGATTTTTTTTTATTTGAAACTGCTTTGTGGTCATGGTACTTGCTCCTAGCACCCATAGCGCAAAGGCTGTTATATAGTAGATCAGCTGGTAAAATAGCGAGCGTGCGGTTGTGAGACTGAGTTAATATCCTGGTCCCGGTCTACTTTCCCATCCCACCCGCTCGGCTTTGTGTCATGGTATAGAAAGTATCACTTGGTGGGAAGTCCAACAGTGGCTGGACTCACACGTGCATTTTCTAGGTCGGCTTTAATGCCACGGGAAAAATATTAACGGAGTTGTTTCACCAATCACCAGCCATCGGCATATCCTATCCCTCCTGAAGACGACCTTGTGCGCAGCACACATCGGACGTTCTAACAAATACACAGTCTGCCCCAGGAGAATAACACTTGTCACTTCTGGGACTTTGCGTCACAAATCACGTGACCCTATGCATCAGAAACCCCTCGGTGATTTTACTCTGGAGGGCCCGGCGCGCACAGAAGTCTGTGTTGGTTCCACATTGGAGATAGATTTTTTTAAACATGATTTTGAGAAGGTTGCTCCACAGCTAGGACACCGGAGCAGTAACCTTCATGAAACTTGGAAGATTGTATTTCATGCAGCAAACTGCCCCATCGAGGGGCGTGCATGGTCACGCTGGAGGTTTGGTGATCCAGGTGCGGCAGTGCTACCACTAGCAATAGCCCAACCACGGCAGACGCACACACTAATAGCATGAAAGAGTGTGGGTTAAAACGGCAGAGGCAGGGAAGGTGCAAGCGAATCAAAGGGTTGTAAGACCCCACATAATCCACAGCCCTTCTTATCCACAGTCCACCCTTGGGGCAGCAGCGGTGATTCGGACTTCCCGTGAGGCCCTAGGAGGAGGCCTCACAAGGCCCTCTTAGCGGCGACTCCTCAGGCATGAGTCCACTGTCAGAGCGTACATGGGGAGCGAGAGACTGGGAAGATCGATGGGTAATGACCCAGAGGCTGGGTACGGCCTCGGAGGGAGGCTGAGCCCCTCGCAGTGTGAAGAGGCAGTCAGGCAAGCCGGAGGATGTGCGCTGTGCCTCCTCTTTAAGGTGGAGCAACCAAGTTGGGCTGGCCTCGCGAAATACGAGGTTTGGCATAAAAACCCTGTGTTACTCAGTGCGAGGCCTCGGGGAGAGGATCAAGTAGCATCTGGACCCACCCCTCCCGATGCTTCTGGGTCATAGGAAGATGGAGAAGGGTGAAATATTGAAAAGGAGCCACTGCAGTGACAGGCACTCCAGTGCTAGACTGCAGGAGATTCCCCTTGGTAAGAGAAAGAAGAAGGCAGGAAATGCGAAGAAGCTGGAATCCCAGATGCTACTTCCTCTTGGTCATCAGTATAATTTTATTCCTTCAGCTCTTCCGATATTGCCGGGACATCCAGAATGGGTTTTTGGACAGGGGGAGGCATGGATGTCTCACTGTGTAGCAGCAATGAGAGTCGGGCATCTGTGTACATTATTTTTCCAGGTAAACTGGAGAGTCATTGAAGTGCTTAAAATGAAAGAGTTTGTGGAGTTTTCAGATCAGCAGGATATCTGAAGATGTCATGATGGCAGCCTATTTTGCAACAGATGCCAGTTTGGATGGAATGAAAATGGTGGTGAAGAGGAGGATAGGCACTGTAGTGTAGTTTTGGCGATGCATGTCGGGACATTTTCCAAGGTGGTGAAGGTTTTGTTGTCGCTTGCCTCTGGAAGGAGCTGCGTGGCACATCCACCCCTATCTGAGATGACCTGCTCACAGCATGATCAATTGAGCAGCAGGTGAGGACAATGATGGCATTGAGGACTTCTCGAGGTGCACAGCTTCGTACGCATTTAAAAAAAATTACAGACGGTCCTGTCTCTAAATAGGCTTAGATTTTTTTCATGACCTCTATGACTTTTAATTGGAAAGTTGTTTTGAATGCATTTTGGTGCTAAGTTTTGTGCGTTAATAATAATATTATCCTGCAGCAAAACTAATAAAATCTCTCAACAGCTATTATCTTTTGGAGTGCTGAAGGAATCTGCTTTCGAGGGTGTTAAGTCCTAATGAAATGTAGCGAGCAGAAACAAATACAGTGGTACCTCGGTGTACGTCGTTAATTCGTTCCAGAAGGTAGGACTTATACCGAAAATAACGCATAGCAAACTAATTTTTCCCTTAAGAAATAATGGGGAAGGAACTAATCCGTTCCAGAGTATAAGAAATTATATTTTAGATGGCATTATACATTAATGGGGCTGTATAAAATAATTTAGACACTACTTATTAAAAAATGTATAAATACATTTAAATAAATGCATAAAGAAATTTAAATAAATTGAAAAAAATAATAATTTAACATCACTTGACCTTGCTGAGAAAAGTTGATAGCCTACGAGGATGGTGGTGAGGAAGGGGAGGAGTCTTGAACGGAGTATACGCGATGACTCATCCTGACCCATACAAGTTCTAGCAAGCGCGTCGTATCCCAAGACATTTTTTTTCCCGTCAAAACACAAAGTATACCAAATTCGACGTATTACAAAGCGGTCGTATACCGAGGTATGACTGTACATCTATTCACTCGACTAAATCTCAAAACACTACGTTGACGTGGCTGTGGAAATTGCAGGCATTATTTCCAGCAGACATCAGGGGCGACAGATCATTGTAGAGGCACAGCCCATTCGAAAATGCGAATAAAGCAGGCTTTTTGTAGGACCGTGGTCGCTTCAGTGCGTATAATTCTCGTGCTTAAAGACTTGCACGTTGCTATTAAAATTCCTGGAAAGTGTCCTGCAGAGTCTAGAGAGACTGGTGTCTGACATTCAGGGGAATTTGATCAACACCACTCACAATTCAGGACACTGACATTATTGTACATTGAAATTAATGATTGTTCTTATTGTTTTACCAAGTTGGTCAAGAAGAAACATTCTAACTTAATAAAATGCTTATAGATGTCCGTCATGAATATGCTAAGTGTTTCTGTATCGTTGCATTTAAGATTGATTCACTGACCTTTTCTGTCCAGTTCAGTGAAAATTGTTCGCTACCAGTTCAACATTGTAGCCCGAGGCATGGTGAGCATGCAGATTCGGAAACATGTGGTATCAGTGTAGTAAAGGAAGTGAAAGTGGCTCCATCAATCCCCCACAACAGTCAGATTTGCATGGGGCAAATCATATTTCAGAAAAATAATTCCGTTTTTCGCACGCACTTGCCTACAGGGCTTTTTCAACTTAGTTTATTTTCGAGTGATGGTGGGCTTATGTTTCGCAGTTACGTGATATGTTATCAATCCAAAATTGTGTTGTAATTCTGCTGGTTCTTTCTGAAAACTTACATCGCCAATTTGTTTTGCTCACCGCAGGTTTAACCTGTATACAATTCCTGCAGTCACGAAAGCTTCAAATCAAGTCTGTAGACATTGATTTGTGTTTCCCATTGTGTGTCTGCCTGTGCTTGTGTATGCACTCGACTCGGCCTCAAATGAGTACCTGGTGTGGTGTGTAAACATCGCCACTGGTTCTGGCCACCAACACCCTCGTGTGCCTTGCCGGCCTTCATAGGTGCTCTAACAGCACTTGCCCAACCAGTCTGTTAAGGCTATACGGGGGATTTTTGTCTTGTATGCACCCGCACATGTTTATGTGCATGCGTGTGTGTGTGCGCGTGCATGCGCATATCTGTTGGAAAGGAGTTGGTGGCCAAGTAGTGAAAGCACATTGTGTTAGTAACCTGACGACCAGAGTTCGATTTTTAGCCACAAGTAACATAATTGGTGAGTTGTATCAGAACCCGTTCCGAGTCTCCTCTAGGTCAAATCGGCCTGCCATGAATATTTGATGTGGTCTGTATACATATTGAAGAAACTAAGGCAGCTTTGTGGGATTCTAGCAACACCACATCCTTGGTGTGTTTTGCCAGTCTCAATAAGTGCTTGCCAACAGCGCTTGCCCTGGCAGTCTGTGCGACCTAGGATATTTGCCTTTGTATAAGCGTATATTCCATTATTTGTGTACATGTTTTGCAACGTCGCCAGTAGTGGTCTGGAGTAGCGCGTGCACATGTGCAAGCCTACGCGGTGCAAATCCGCTTGTTGTGTGCGCGTGCCTGTTTTTGTGTGCGTGCATGCTTGAATACAAGTGTGTCTGTAACTGCACGTGTGCGTTCACAGGTTACGGACAAGCTACTCTGGGAAGACATTGTAGAAGACTTCAACTTCCCGAGAGGCTGCTCAAACGCGCCGTTTGCTCTCAAGCAATGCTACAAGAGGTGAGGTTCTTTGCGCTGGTGGCACGCAACAATCTGTGTTTACAACGTGGATTTAAAAAAAAATGAAATTTCATGCTATCCCGTTTGTTTTTTTAAATGTTTATTTCATCGGGTTTAAATTACTCCAAACCGTGACTGCGCATCGTTTTAATCTTCATGTGTAATAAGTACGATCGTACTTTTGATAATAATATTGCCTGTTTGTGTGTGTTTATACTTGACCACGTCACTCTGAAACATTTGATTTACCTGAAAATTTTAAATGCAATTATCATTCTTCTAATATTTGTTTGCGTTTGTAAATTAAGTGTTTTTTTTTTATTCTTTTGAAACCGATACTTGCAATTGACACTGCATCATAACCAAAAAATGCCCCCTTTCTCAGTGTGCAATCTTTTCCTTTGCAGCAATGCTCATGTTTCTGTTGTGATAGTTGTACTCATGAAGCAGATGTCTTTTACATATTTTCTCTTAGAGCACTACCAAACATAGTGTCATGTCACACTTAACACTCGTGCTTATTGATCTATCGATGTGCAGGTGAACAGTTTACCAGAGAGTGTAAAAAAAAATCACGGCTAACCAAGCCCTGGCTTTGGTGGATTTTGCATTTAACATGTTAAATTGTGTCCAATGTAATTATTGTGCATTGCATGTACTTAGGGCGGCAACACCACGCTCGTCGTGGCGAATGGCTAATGAGGGAAGGCGGAGAGGGGTGAAAAGGTGTGGGACGGTGGGGGTAGGGGTGGAGGGAACCATCTTCCCCCGGACCAAAGGACATGAATACTGTGCTGTAGAAAGATCCCCCATATAGCCTTAACAGACTGTTGGGGCAAGTGCTGTTAGTGAGTAGCACCTATGAAGGCCGGCACGGCACACGAGGTGGCCAGCACCAAGCTTGGCCGCCTTTGTGTCCCTAGTGGCGATGTTTACACCGCGCCAGGTACTCGCTTGAGGCTGAGTCGAACTCGGAGAGGCCCAGGTCTGGTTCAGATAAACGTCACTGGTGTTGGCCATGAGCCTGAATCGAACTTGGACAATCTGGTTCGTAGCTCAGCGCGCTAACCGCACCACCGATTAGCACGGTTGGCTACATACGGTGCAAAATAAGTTCTAAATACATACATTACCACTCCCCACAATATCCTGTACAGCACAGCACCATACACCCTCAGTATTTTTAGGTTTGAGTCTGTATACTAACACACACATGCACTACACATGCAAATATACGTATCATATACTGCATAATAGCCGAGGTTGCTGTTTTTGTTTTTCTTGCATTCATTTTCATTGAAATCGTGGCCAACCGCACCATGAATTCCCCCTATTAGTCTGGCTAGCCTTGGTTTAGTAATGAAATTTTGACTAGCCAAGAATGATTACAGCATAGAGTTGCAGTAAATTAAGACATGGAAACTGACTTTAATACCCACTGCATGAAACTAATTTCACCAAATATATATATATTTTTAATCCATGGAATCGTGAAGGCCAAGTTAAATGTCACGTTCAAAAACATGTTTACAGCTTGTCATCCCCTATTATTCCAGCACATTAATACCTTTAGAAAGCTGGCGCAGAAGGGAATAGCAAGTGCCCCCTACTGATTGTTCATAATGCCACAACCCACAGGAACCTTTCCATTCATAACTTTTTCTCTACAGTTGCCTTCCATTTACCGGGGTGGTTGCAACACTGCTTAGCTTCTGAGACATAAAGCTCCAGTGCCTTGTGTACGAGGCGCGGTAATTATGCACTCTTCAGAAACATAATTTTCCTAAACACATTCCTGCGGAGGGAGCTGGTAGGAACGTTGGGTTGCTCGGTCAATGGCCAGGGTCAACGGCGGCGTGGTGTATTCCGCAAATATGCCCAACTGTGAGGGCGGGCACAAGCCAGCATGAGTAGGTTAAACGTTGAGTTTTTTATAAGGGAACCACGGGGTGACCAGCCCCTCCTCACCCAGCCCCTCCCCACCCAGCCCCTCCCCACCCAGCCCCTCCCTGCACGACGGACGGACACAATAATCCCCTGTGGGCTGGTGTAACCAGGAGGTTCCTACCAGTAAAATAGTATGTACAATTAGCAAAAACATCACTAAATGCAATCAGTTTTGAAGATGCATACATTGGCCACGGATGTGTAATACCAACAATATGTGCGGGGATGATTATTACAGTGATCAAGTTAACAGGGGTTAACATTTTGGTGTGCCCAAATTTTGAAACGTGTCTGAACAGAGGATGTTTTATTTTATTATTATGAATCGGGGTTCTTAAAGTCAAACATATGGGGAAGGATTGATGGAAGTTCACGCAGCTTGCACATAGGAAGATTGGTGAAATTGTTCTCTCACTTTGTAAATAATAAAAATTAATAAAAATAAAACATAATAAAATAAAAATAATTATTTTATTACGTTTTATTTTTATTAATTTTTATTATTTTATTACTTCCCTTCTACGTGACTTTACCGAAAGAACCAAGAAGATGAATCCCTGCAGTCACGAAAGCTTTAAATCGAGGTGTTAGGATGTTGAAACACCAAATAGATACATTTTGTAAGTAATCAAGTCTGCATTAACTACACGTATTTGTGGTGAACGTGTGTGTTGCTGCTCATGAATGAACACCATGTATTCATGAATTACCCGTGAGATGCGGGCCTGTCATTCATGTCTGCGGAAAAGCAGTGAAACGTTTAGATTTCGCACATGTAATAAATTTCATCTACTAATATAATTTTGTACCAAAAATGTTGGTATAAACTTTTAATAACCCCTCCCAGATTCTTGTAATTAATTTGAATATACAGAATAGGGTTTTATTTTTAAAAAATGCTTGAGACTTGGGAAGAGCTAAACTAAGGCAAATTTAGGATTTTTCTGATTCGGTAGAAGCGGCTTGCACTTGTCATACTGATACATCTTTAGGATTTTCATGGTTTAGTGGGTTTACTCAAATTTCCCTAAACTCAGGTAACGATATGTCTCTTAGGGTTTCAAGGATTACCTGATGCTTCTTAGTGTCCTCCGGATTAATTGTAAACCCCTAAAGAGGCAAAGGGGGCAAACGAAGACATTTCAGAGTACAAGCTTGCAAGACTTAAACAGCTAATAGAATGTGTGGGAGAAAAATGTCATGCTAACCTGAATGGCTGACCTGTAAATTGTATTTTTTGTGCATTTGCATGTTGTTTTGGCCGAATGAATAGTGTTACAGGCTGTGTACATTGGCATAAGAGCCGTTTCTAGTGATATTTAGGCTTCAGAATACCTACATTCCAGCCTGGTGCAGTAATGCTATTATGTGCAATAATTGTAAAAGGCCCTTTTTAATGTGCAAACATTGTAAATCTTGGGCCTGTAAAATAGTTACAAATAAGATGAATGTAATTTGTGTTACAGCCGGTACTCTGACCCAGGTCACTGCCATAAATACAAATATAATTTCAAGTGCTATTTTATTACTCTGTTGGCTCCTTGGGCATAGACGTTTTTTCCGTACACTATAGAGGACTGATAAATTGACACGTGGCACTGTGGGACATGTACGTGAAAACAGTATTTTACAAGCAGGTTAGAGTACGCATTTTATGCTTGCAGCCGGAAGCCTTTTTCAGCTGGTGGAATTGAACTCCCTTTGCAGTCTTCCCAAAAGCCTCATCCTAAACCCTCTTGGGGCCGCGGTGTCGAGATGTTAACTCCCTCGCCTCGTATGAAGGATGTTGTGGGTTCGATTCCGACCCTGACGCCTGCTATATATTTGTAGATTGCAAGTTCGTGGTCGCGTGGATTTTTCTCCAGGTCCTCCGGTTTTGCGCTCTACATTTGTAAAATGTGCATTTAGAGTATTTGGCTCCTGCTTTAAATTTCCACTTGAATAGCCACTTCGTTGAGCTATCATCTGTGAGAACCAGGTCACTTCTGAAAAAGAGCTATATAGGTCAGTGGGGCCTTAGCTGGTGAAATAAAAAGTTTAGTTTTCGTAACTGCTGTGTCCCCTACATCCTATTCGGCTGGACCTCATTTTTTTTCACCTCTTCCAATAACTTTGACTGGTGCATTGCTTTTTTGGATGTCGCTCAATTCTATAACACTTTTCTTTCACAGTCCGCCAAAGGACCTGTCTATGCAAATGTTTTTGATGCTTGACAAATTAGAAATATTCTGCATCTTTTTTTTTAAAGAAGTGCACGTGTAATGCAAATATGGCGCTTCATGCTTTCTTGGCTTTTGATGGCGAGAATTGGTGACAATTGTAAGTATAATACAACTTTATAAGTGTGATTATTACTATAATTTTAATTGTACAGATTTGAATTTATCGTTAAGTTTTAAATATTGGATGGTTGCCTTGTTTCTGACCAAGGCAAGCTATTCAGCAACAGGGCATGAGCTGCCAGCTTAATAGTGTGAATGTAATTGCTTACGCCTAAAGGTTACTATCCTAAAAGTATTTTAAATCAATGATACAGCAAGTGAAGTGTTATACAAAAAAACATGATAAATACATTTTTAATAATTATAATTAAGGATATAATCAGAAGCATATAATAATGTGGTTGGCGTGCTCACCCCTTGCAGTTAGCTTTGGGGGTCATAGGTTCAAATCCTTGCAGATGCTGTGTGGTTTTACTCGAGCACGCCATCTGCCTTACAATGATTTGTCGAAATGCCTCGTAGGGTTTTCCAGTTCGTTTTCACACCCCTGTACCATGTGCGTGTGAGGCGAGCGTCGGTGGGGGGGGCTCAATCGACAAACACTCAAGGGCCACCGGTGTATTTATATTGCCCAATTCCACGTGTACAGCTTTATTCAGAAGAGGTGTAGCAATAGAACGTCGGCACTAGCGACGCATGTACACGCTGCTGCTGCTGCGTGTAATAATGCCGGCAGTAGAGATTTAGAACTGCAGTGAGATGGAAAGAGATATGAAGAGCGATGTATAAAATATGAAGGTGTAGTCGGATGAGTGAAAAGCCGGAAGAGATTAAAATGCAGTGTTATGAGAGAAAAGGAATCGGCAAAACGCAGATGTGCAGTGCAATGGAAGAAATGAAAGACGGATGAGATAGAGATGTAAGAGATGTGATGACAAAAGTGAGGTAGGATAGAGATGCTTCCGCTTGATGTAAACAGGTTGTTTACAGGAGAGAGACACCCAAGAGATAGAAAAATCCAAGAGATGTATTTAAAAATAAATATGAGAGATAGATCTTGACTTAAAGCTTTCGTGACTGCAAGAATTAATATTCTTTGGGTCTTTCGGTAAAGTCGCGTGGAAAGATTCTTTCTACGTGACTTTACCGAAAGACCCAAAGAATGAGAGATAGATGTGTTCAGAAACAAATTCACAGTGGTATGTATTCACAAATATATTATAAAATCTGAATATATGCTACATAGGAGATGCATTCAGAAGGAATGTATGTTAGACAGCTGGAGAGATAGAGAGATAGGAGATGTATTGAGTGGAGAAATTTGATGGTCATTGGAGATCTCGGAAAGGAGATCAGAGGTAGGAAATGTAATGAGAAGAGAGAGGAGGTCTGTGCAGAAGAGAGATGAAATGGGGAGGAGAGCGATTGTGATCAAATGTTTGAGCAAAAAAGAAAAATGAAAAGATGAATGGATAAAGCATTGTGGTTAAAGCACTCGCTCATGTCGGGCTTGAGATCTTCATGCCGCAGGCTTTACTTCCGCCCGCCTCCCCAGTACGTGCCTGTCACTGCAGATCCTATATGGTGAGCCTGGGTCATTCACTTAATACTGGTAGAAACCTCCTGGTTACACCAGCCCACAGGGGATTATTGTGTCCGTCCATCGTGCATCCGAAAATGGGAGGGGTGGGGCTGGGTGGAGAGGGGAGGGTGGGGCGGGTGGGGCTGGGTGGGGAGGGTGGGGCTGGGTGGGGAGGGTGGGGC
>CM025615.2:5164984-5199598 GCA_014621495.2 Entosphenus tridentatus | reverse complement strand
GGGTGGGGCTGGGTGGGGAGGGTGGGGCTGGGTGGGGAGGGTGGGGCTGGGTGGGGAGGGGCCGGTCACCCCGTGGTGCCCTTATAAAACTCAACGTTTAACCTACTCACGCCGGCTTGTGCCCACCCTCACAGTCGGCCATATTTGCGGAATACACCACGCCGCCGTTGACCCTGGCCATTGACCGAGCAATCTAACGTTCCTACCAGCTCCCTCCGCAGGAATGTGTTTTTACAGCCATGTTAAATTATTGTCGTTACTCTAATGAAAAACCACGGTAAGCGTTTTTTTAATCAAAAGTATGAATGGCACTGTCGGCCGAAATAAATGGGTGCCACGGTGGCTAGGAGATGTTAACTACCTCGGCTGGTATACAGGAGGAGGTCGTGGGTTCGATCCTGACCCCCGACACCTGCTGTATATTTAGAGTTTGCATGTACTCCAGGTGGTCGCGTAGATTTTTCTCCAGGTCCTCCGGTTTTTCCCTCCACATTTAGAATCAATATGCGTTTAGAGTATTTGGCTGCTATACATTTCCTCGTGATAAGCTGCTGCGTTGAGCTGCAATTTGTGGCCAGGTCGCTTCTGGAAAAGAGCTACATGGCTCAGTGGGCCTTACTTGGTAAAATAATAAATAGTTACGTAGTTAAATATTGCTGTAGTTCGCATGGCCCTTGTGTAGAAAGATAGTTGGGGAAAAAAACAACTGTTGACGTTTGCAGCGTCATCGATGCATCAGCACTCGCAGACTAACGATCACTATGAACAACGCTGGGAAATGCTCTTGTGATGGTATTCACAAATCGTAGACAGTCTGTATGCTATTGTGTGCCAAAGCCCAAGCTTGAAATGTAACCGCACTAATGATGACAACAGTTAATGCTGATAGCGGTATCAAACAATGGCATGAAAGAATGAGCTTCGTTTTCCACAGATAAATCAACCCAAAATACAAAGAATATTTATCTTATTATATAACCAGCACAGAAGCCTGCTTGCAAAGTTTAGAAGAAAAAAACACTGGTCCCATTCCAGTACGTGCTTTTAAAAATGTCTCAAACAAAACTGCTTGTGAAGTAAGACAAAAAAAACACGCATGTGTATGCCGTCTGTAATTGTTTCCAACATGTTTGTCTTTGGAATTGCGTTGAGGTTAAAGACATTGAAACTCTTAAAAAAATGTTCAGTGGCCTTTCGGCAGGATCTGTCACGAGTATGGATTGTGGTCTTCGGTGGCAGGCAAGGTAAGAAAACATGCCGGAGAATATCCACCATACAGGTGGCCCAGTGAATTTGGCTCGTGCAGGTACTGGGTGGATTGTTATTTATTGCAGGAGCCTGGGGATGGTGGTGGCTTTGGGAGGCCTTCATTCAGCAGTGGATAGATCATAGCCGATGGTGAATAACGTTATCTTCCGAGTAGTGCTAGATTACATCACACAGCCCGTGAACATCGCACGCCATGCACGTGTCCCCCGATGACGTCGTACACAATGATGCCACGTTCCCACAAGTCCCAGCCTCCACCGTATCACGACTCTCACCCAATGTTTAAAAAAAAAGGACAATTACGATAATTTTTAATGGCTAATTGCGCACTACCACGGGACAGCGCAAGATGATGTGAAGTGAAATGGCATGGGATGGTATTGCCGTCAGGGAAAGGTTCATATATATACGGAGATAGTTTAGAAGAACATTTTTTTCGTGACAAAAACATGAGCCCGGTACAATACAACAATCGATATTGGAGAGGAACACAAAATCCGGCGTGACAGGACTGTACGTGGGGGTGGGGGTAAGTTGGACTCGCTGCTCCAACCCAGTGGAGACCACGCGTAGGGGCATGAATATTTTTAACGATGAAAACTATTAATCAAATTTTTATTTTTACAGGAAAAGCCCACTGAGCTATTGAGCTCTTTTTTCAGCAGCGACCTGGCTATCACAAATGATAGCTCAACGAAGTGGCTTATCATATGGACATTTATTGCAGCCAAATATTCTGAACCCGCGTTGATTCTAAATGTGGAGGGAAAAACCAGAGGAACCGGAGAAAAATCCACGCAACCATCGAGAGAGAGAACACGCAAACTCGAAATATACAGCAGCAGGCGTTAGGGTCTGGATCGAACCCACGACCTCCTGCATACCAGGCGAGGTAGTTAATGTCTCGCCACGTGGCGCCCTTTTATATGGGGAGGGAGAAGGAGGAGGGGAAATTAATGCAGTGGAGGTCATTGTAATGTCAAAATGGCCAAAAACACCCATGGAACTAACGAGGAGCTTTTTCGATTTAAAGCTTTCGTGACTGCAGGGATTCGTATTCTTGGTTCTTTCGGTAAAGTCACGTAGAAGGGAAATAATAAAAATAAAACAAAATTATCACGACGTTTCGATTGCAACACAAGCAATCATCAGGTGAAAAACCACAGCAATAAATGTTTTAAATAGTGGCTTTTTTTTGATGATTGCTTGTGTTGCAATCGAAACGTCGTGATAATTTTATTGGTTTATTTTTATTATTTTATTATTTCCCTTCTACGTGACTTTACTGAAAGAACCAAGAATATAACGAGGAGCTATCCCATAATAGAGGTTTTTTTGTGTTCGATCGCATGAATATAGAAATGCGTCGTTAAATCCGCCACCATCCGACACAGCCAATTAGTAAGGTGGTCACGTAACCAGACTGTGTCAATTAGTTACTAGTTCAGCACGCTGGTGTGTTGGAGAGTGAACGACGTTTCGCTGGTAATTAGTACCAGCCTCATCAATTTTCCAGGTTTTATCCATTGTTAGTCCCTGACCGCAACACACTTTAGCAGACTGACTTAATTTACGTTCATGCCGACTCTCTCATTTTATATGAGATAATCTTTCCAAGTGTTAACGTGGATAGACAGTCAATGTGTGAATGCTTTCGGCGTTAGTTGCACAGTGTTAAAACATGCTCATTTAACAAAACGAGTATATGAACCTGTCCTTATGGTCTGGCCATTTTAATATTGTCCTGTATCACATGATGCTGTGCAACACCGTGTCATTTATTGTCGGCCAAATATAGTTTATTTGTTAAATTTCGATTTAAAGCTTTCGTGACTGCAGTGATTCATATTCTTGGATCTTGTGGTAAAGTCACGTGACCTTACCGAACGATCCAAGAATAGTTTATTTGTTCTTTCTCAGTAATTCCAACAACCTCTGTTCTAGTTGCTTATCGGAAAAAAACGTTACTTGCGTATGCTTTTAAAAGACACCCTATACTCAGTATGGATTGTACATAATCATTGTCTACATGCATCCATCCTGAACCTAATAATCCATGTGAATCGATTGCTCCAAGGCCATTGTTTACCCACAGTCCACATTAATATTTTGGTCCCGCACTTATTAGTGATTCAAAAGCCCTTTATCACTGGCTTTTTGGCTGTTATTTTATACTGTTTTTTTCATTTATTCCCGTCACCTGCATTGTTAGGGCTGCGATCATTCCCGCATGAGTGGTGGGGGATCTATACGTCCTCGTCGTACCTACTTGATGCGTGTGCATGCAGTTGGCTAAAGCCCACGCGAGCAGAGAGAAACCCTCCTTTTGCGCAGTCTGGAAGCTCGCATGGATGTATGGCTGGGTTGCAGCCTTGCGTTGCAAAATGTGGGTGGCTGCTTCGATGTTGCGCTTGCTGGCTGGTTTGTCGAAGCCACGTTGTGGACACGGAACAGCGATGGTTGAAGTTGCTGCAAGACAAAATCGTATTCAAAATAGACTTTAGCCGATGTTTTGCAGAAGTATTTGATTAATTAGGCAAACTCGACCGGCTTTGACTTTCTGAGTCTCATCCAGAGTGAACAATGACACTGAGTTTGCCTGCTGTTGGAAGCAAGGGCATTCCATTAACACCCTGGGGGTGCATTGTGGGGGGGGGGAAACAAGGTAAGAGCCCGTTTCACTCTGAATGATTCGCGTTAATATGAATCCCTAAACTGAGCAGAGAGCGAGATAAGATTATATTAGTTCACCTGCAAGATGGGTGATATCGCAGGATGATTAGGCATTGTATAGACAGTGGCTACTGCTGATGCCAATTTACTCTGTACATTGTTCCCACAAAAAAATTATCAAATCAATAAAACAAGTAGCATCTGACGTGTTTTATTTACTTTACTATGGACCTCCCTGTATTTCCCCGTACCTCCGATTTAGCACGGTTGGATATGTACAGCGTAAAAGAAGTTGAACATTCATTCATACATATATATGAAGAACAGCAATGTGTTAAGAGCAGAATATTTAAATTGCACAGACTATTTAAACGTTGTGTATTATGCCAGAGCAACTTAGTTCTGGAGGAGGCAGTGTAGCAGGCCGGTTTGACATATTTGCGGTTTGTGTTCTTTCATTTGTGTAGAGTTACACAGGTTCTGTGTTTACTTCACAAGCACAAAGGTAATAAAAAAAACCCTGAGCCTAACATCACACGGTGGGACTTGCTGTGAAGAAGTTAAACTTGGTGAGGCTATCCTGGGTCAATCTATTGAGGAGAAACTATTTTTGTTTTATAAAGACAACAACTTAAATGCACGTTGAACAGCATGGGTATTCAAAATAAACGTAACATTATGTTTGTGCTGCGTCGGACAAAGAAGGCATAACAACACGGAGCATTCCACAGACGTACAATACAAATGAGAATGTACGAATAAGATAAAATAATTGTGCAATTGAAAAGTGACCTGAATCATAATATAGTAAGCCATGCAGCACGGATACTGTGCAGGAGAAATTTACACCACGCGCGGGAAATGTCAGCACCATGATGCGATGGAAAAAACACACCAATACACAACGTGAAACCAATCCCTTCCTCTAAACACTGCGTTGATTAGGAGCTCGGACACGTGGTCTCTCTGTGTATCCTGGCCTTCGTAACCTTGGTTGGAGGGGTTTGGTGGAGCACTTCTCAACGTTATTGGTATGGCGATTTCCACAACCCCCCCCCCCCCCGGCAATCAAGACCGCTGGCAGTTTGGTCGAGTGTTGCAGGTGTGTACGTGTGAGCCTTGATGCTATTAATTGCAGCCAGGCTTGACCAGAACTGGGTCAAAGTTGGGTGGTCTTTCAAGTGCAGATGCCGTGTGGAGTGTGTGAGTGTGCGTTCGTGAGAAGCACACTTTCACAAATACCGATGTAGAAATGTGTGTGTGTCTGATTCAGAAACAGGAGAAATGTGTGTCTGTGTGTACAGCGATAGTGTAGCGGTTAGCGCGCTGCGCTATGAACCTGGTGACCCGGGTTCGATTCCCGCTCCTGGCCAACACCAGTGGCGATTATCTGAACCGGTCCTGGGCCTCCTGCAGGTCGACTCAGCCTCAAATGAGTACCCGGTGCGATATGTAAGCATCGCCACTGGGGAGACAAAAGCGGCCGGGCGTGGTGTTGGCCACCCACCCCCTCGTGTGCCGTGCCGGCCTTCATAGGTGCTCGCTAACAGCACTTGCCCCAACAGTCTGTTAAGGCTATACGGGGAATCTTTGTCTTTTGTTTTTGACAGGAGTAAAGTGATCATGTAGTATCAACGGAGTCAAATCCTGCACCTGAAAATTGGATTGAAGATTACGAAAGGGTGGGAGTGTGCTAGTGTCCTGAGCAACTGTGAATACACGGGAATTATGGAATCTCCTACACTACACGATTTGCAGGAAGCTTCCTTGAGCACCAGGTGCTGTACAAGTGGGGCCTTATTGCCAATGTCACCAAAAAACGAAGCACGACGTATTGGTGCATTGCACTATCAGGTGCACAATACAACATTAGAGTAGTTAAGTAGGTCTTTGAGTTGCCATACTTCTGGAAACCTATTATAGCTGGACGTGGCTTATGCAGATTGTTTTGTTTTATGGAATGTGGCGTTTGACTGGCTAATCTAGGCAAAGTTGGAAGCTTTGCCATCCTTAATTTCAGGTACATTTTCAGATTTATGTGTTTCACCAAATAGGCATGCCTACGTTTTCACACTTGTAAAGTGTGAATGGATCTGTGCCAGATGACTAGGTTTGGGGTTGACCTGCCTTTTTTATAGTTGACTTGCCTCAAATGAGTTGGGGTAAATTTTTTTCATGATGTGGGTTGTCCATCATTGGGATGGGCCCCCACAATACGTGCGGTGCTGTCGTGGTTGGGAACTTGTAGTTGATCATGATATCCAGCGATGGTAGCTTTTTTAAAAGTGGAACTAAGAGCCAAATTGGTACGGAAAAATACTTGAGAAGAGTGGGGTTATGTGGACCATCCAGCTGCTCCCAGCCTTGTACTCAAAGCTTAAGGATTGGCATTGATGGTGGTCATTCTAAACGGATGATTTGGCATCATCATCATATTTAACTGCCAAAAATAGATATGCCTGGTGGTACGAGTCCTCAAACATGAGTTCAAGAAGCAATGCTCACAGTGGTTCTCAGGGAAAGGAACAGCCCATTCACAGCACATTTTTGGGTTTGTGGCATGCTTGGCTCAGATTTTGGCCAACCCCAATTTGTTTTATTATTATCCAGAATACTCTCGTGCCTCATTAACCTTTCGGCAGCAAGCCGCGTGGCTTAATTTTCTCTGCGCCAAGTTTTACGTAGGTGCCTTGGTGATGCCACCACCATTAAGCGGTGAATGATGGTTGAGTGTTTTGGTCAGAGTATTTTTTCCCCATTCGGCTTGAGTTGAGTTGTGCCCAGGGCAAATATTTGATGGCAGTCTGTTTTGGATTTTAAATTGTTAGCCCCTACTCTTTAATTGGAGTCCACTTGCACTCTTTAACAATAAAAAATTTAGATTTAAAGCTTTCGTGACTGCAGGGATTCATTTTCTTGGTTCGTAATTTAATAAAATTCTCACGACGTTTCGGCCACAACGCAAGCAGCCGTCCCCAGGTGAAAAAACATAGCTGTCGGAAAGACAGCGTTCCAAGGAACACTGCTAAGCTTGGCAGCGCATTTTTAAGCTGGGTGGGAGGACGATAATCGTGCGCTGCGCCTCGCCGCATTCAGTTCATTTAGACGTCCATGCAGGTGTTCGTAAACCTGGTATTGCTTAATTCTAAACATCACATTTATTAACAACTGATGTACAGTAACCCGGATGATTCACAACAACATTTGTGTAACAAGAGATTTTGTAAAAATCTAGATGTGAATGCAGGGAGGTGTGTTTGTGGGACTTAATTTTGTTTGACTAAACTGTATGGCATGATGTTAAATGTCTGTCAGAGTGGGTAAGCCCTCATATTTTAATATATATACGTATGTATGTTTACATGTTTGAGAGTTTGTGTGTTTCTGGGTGTGTGTGTGTGCATTTGGTAGATTGCATGTGTGCGCAATTATATTTGTCTGGCAATTAAATGTGCATTGAGTGAAATTGCATGTGAGCAGAGGTGTACATGGGTGAGGCTCTCGGTGGATGACAAAGTAAAGAGGTTGTGTACGTGGATGAGTGAACATATTTGAAAGTGAATGATGGTTGAGTCAAGATTTAGAATTGAAAGTGTGATTGTGTAAGCAGCTGTGTGCAAAAGTGGATAAGTGCATACAACTGAGATCCTTTTTTTTACCACAAATATGTTCTGATATCTGTACCTGTCTCCTTACTGGTTTTATTTAAATTAATGGAGAACAAACTCCGAATTTAGATATGAAACTGCAGTTGCATTCAAAATCTATTCCTAAAATATAAATGAATGTAGATATGAAAATAATGTATTTTTTTCATGTTTTTCCTCATTTCCAGTTATGAAGTTCGCGTCTTTATATATTTTAAACACAGTATTGGAAAAAATATCGTATCGCAGATTTAAACGTGTGTACAGGAGTTCAAACTTTCTTTTGAAATGCTCACGTGAAGTATATTATGTTTTACATTGTAACAGAAACATGCAATAAAAAAAATAGCACCTCTTTATAAGTTGTGCCATTAAAAAATTCTACATTTTCTCACCTGAGATTCAGGACTTTTTGTAGAGGTTCCCTCGTGAGGGTATTGGGCCAATGCCTCTCGATTTGTATACAGGAGGGAAACCCACGTGCTGCACAAACATTGCATCCATCACTGGCATTACAAACACAAGGCCACCACGCACGGCCACACGTTAATTCTGTACTCTATAAAGCTTCCGCGAGGTTGCATAGTTCACACTATAGCACAGGTGTCATTTCTTTCACCGGTATGACGGGCTAAGTGTGTGATTAAATTATTTATCATCACTTAACCAGGCTACTTTGACTGCATCGGTGCAAATACAACTCTTGATTTAATGTTGCAGGTCCGTTTGAAAGCTGGAACCAATTTGCTGTTTGGTGCAATAGTTATTGTGCAAGGCTTTGTCGGAGCCTATTGAGATATAATCTACATCCAGTTATCGTAGCATCTCCCAGATGGAGAACTAATTGTGGTTCTTTTAACCGAAAGAGAAATATGACATTTCTAGGAAACACTGACAATTTATTTTGACATTTTCATATTGATTGTCTTTATCAGATAATTTCTCAACTTCAAGTCAAAGTGATATTTCATTCAAACGAGCATTGGAGTCATTTACAGGCCCTTAGCCAGTAAGTGTAAAATCCACATTCCTATGGCAGGGGCAAGTGTATCCATAGAACAACCGCTATTAACTTTCCCACAAAGTTGTACCAATTTTATCGACCCCACAAAGCTAATGGAACTGGAACTCCGCAATCTCCTGATTGCCAAAGCCTCTTGCCCTACTACTGAGCCATCTGGCCGGTACCTGGCCATCTGTGTCAACCCACTACGGTTTTTACATATTGACCACGACATTTTACCTTAAACTGTAAGTAACACATTATTCAGAGGCATCAAGTGTTGGTCAGCACTCTTGTGTTGAAATTCAGATTTTTTTATTATTTTTATTCTGATTTAAACAACCCTGTAAATTGTTGAAGTCTCTCTGACAAATATCACAGGGCTTCCCAAACTCTAAAGCATTTGCTCCATCCACTACGATACTCCATTCCGCATTTGATTATCTCAATAACATTGAGAAAGAAGTCATTCATCATTCTTCACATAAAGTGATTCGTAAACAGCCTACGCTGCCTATGACCAAATCGCCCAAAATGTTACCCCATCTCACCAGATCTCAGGAGCTAAGCAGGGCTGAATTTGGATAGTTTCATGTTGATCAGCCACTGTGCGTATGTATGTAAGTCTGTTCTATAAAGCGTGTGGTTTTCATACCATTAATTGGATATAATGCATGAATGTACTAGGGTACACATTTTTTTATAACGTGGATGCGATTTTGATATAATGCGGAACTACGTCGCGCCAGTAGGAGTAAGCGGTTGTATGGCTGCCTTGGCGTAGCGTCTCACAGGGCGGGATGCTGCTGGATGCTTCTAGATGCTACCCACGCGCCTCGGTCTTTGTTCAGCCTGCGTACGCATCTCACGCGTTATTGCGGACTGCTTTACCCTAAATTATATATTTATTATAGCGCGATTTTGCCATAGCGCGGTGTTCTTCAGGAGCGCAACTACTGCGTTATGGGAGAACAGACTGTACATTGAACTTCTTTCGCACAGTACATAGCCAACCGTGCTAATCGGACGTGCTGGGGAAGGACATGTACAACCTATACCACGGTGATGTATGTGGAATGTAGTTTAAGAAGTTCTGTACTTGGACGACTGATTTGAAATGAACCTTGCGTTCATTTGATTTGAACGCGATGATTTTTGCTCTTTTTAAAAGTATATATATTTGTTTTGCTTTTGTGTCTTCCTGTCTTTGGCTTAATCATGTTTGACCCAGGTGCCCCTTGTAAAATATATATTTTAGTCTCGGTGCTCTGTAACATGTTTATAGATAAAGGCCTTGAATAGCGAGGTATACAGACGAAAGGAAGCTCAGCATAGCGCGGTGAATAAGTGTGTGGTGGTTGGTTAGGGTTCAGCCCCTTCCTATATCCTCTTGTGTCCTGAGCTGTTGTCAGTGTTTTTGATGCATGAGCAGGACTGTTGCCTAACCGGGTACTTGAGCTGTCTATGAATAATAATTCTTTCACGGTCTACTTCATAGAATAATGGTTGTATTGTCGAGTATATTTGGTTTTGGTTTCGGACAGCATAAAATACTCATAGCACTCAACACGCCTCTGATGCATTTTGCATGTAACAGCATACATTTACTAAATGTTGTAATTAAATGTCAAAACTCATCTATCATGGTTATGTACCGACATTTAAAATATTTCTTCAAATGTTTAATGCTTTTAAAGAATATTCACAAAGGGAAACATAAACCCAATGTTTGTCAGTGTTGAATAAAATTACCACTTGACACACACATAATCCAACCTTTTATATTCGTTTGTAGCAATCGTTGTATAATGTATTCCAGAAAACGGTAAACTAGTAAGAGCCACGTGAGCATTGCATAGCAATGCCCACGTGCTACTGAACATCTGTAAAAAAAAGAGCTTTACAGCACATCGGATTCCCGCAGTATAAATAAACATTCTGATTATCAATGTCATCGGCACATTGCCTTCATCCAGTGGTGCCCCCCCCACCCCCAGCTTTTGATGAAAGGTGGGTTGGCTCCGTTGCAGTGAAGTCCATGGAAGTGTGGCCGTCGTCTGCACCTGCCAGTAGCGTTGTGGACGGCAGAGAGAGAGTATTAAAACACGTCCCCTCGAAGAGTGAGATCCCTCTTGGCTGTGTATTGGCATTGGGTTTTTTATATATTCTTTATGCGTGGCAGGCCTTGGTGGTTATTCCATCCGCGTGTGCTATTTTAGCCAGCTTTCTAGTTTGGAAACTTGGCCGGCTGCATATCTTAACCTATTTTGTTTTTAATAACTTCATGGCGGTAGCGCCACCTGCAGCCTAACCCAGTGGATGGCAGTCGATCGGGGTTGCAAGCTACACCTTTTAAAGGTTACGTCTCCCGCAAGGCTGCATGAAATGCCTGTACCGCAAAAACATGAAAAACAATTCAAGCCGGCAAGGTATAAGTTGGACTGTAGGGGCGTGGATTTAAAAAAACACAAGCATGTACATGCTTAATTATTCCCAGCTTGTGGCCAATCAACTCAGGGCGACTCACCACTTGAACTTGCCCGCTGCTGCATCTGCGTGCACACACGGCTGCATGCCGATGTCATTATCCTCCTCCTCTACTTGTGGGTGGCATCACATTCAGTCATCAGGTTTCCCCAATACTTTGCTCATAATAAGAGTTATTTATTGTAAGTTGCACATTAATTATACTGGTAGGAACCTCCTGGTTCCACCAGCCCACGGGATTATTGTGTCTGTCCGTCGTCCATCCAAAAATGGGAGGGGTGGGGCTGGGTGGAGAGGGGAGGGAGGGGCTGGGTATAGAGGTGAGGGAGGGGCTGGGTGGGGAGGGTGAGGCTGGGTGGGGAGGGTGAGGCTGGGTGGGGAGGGGATGGAGGGGAGGGTGGGGCTTGGTGGGGAGGGTGGGGAGGGGCTGGGTGGGGAGGGGCTGGGTGGGGAGGGGCTGGGTGGGGAGGGGCTGGGTGGGGAGGGGCTGGGTGGGGAGGGGCTGGTCATCCAGTGGTGCCCTTATAAAACTCAACGTTTAACCTACTCACGCCGGCTTGTGCCCGCCCTCAGTCGGCCATATGTGCGGAATACACCACGCCACCGTTGACCCTGGCCATTGACCGAGCAATCCAACGTTCCTACCAGCTCCCTCCGCAGGAATGTGTTTTTACCTAATTTTGGACTTGTCACATGTGTCAAACGTGGATTTAAAAAGACTAAACTTTTTTCGGCGTTATTTTCTCACACGAGCTGAAACACTAATTCATGAACATATTGGTGGGGTCGGGATATCTCCCTACGTTTCTTGACTAGCTATTAAACGTAGGCTGATTTCACGTCTCTGATTTAGCTGGGTGATGGCCCATTACAATTAACCATGGTTACCCAAAGACAGTCTCAACCCACTCGCAAATAATTGCACAAGAAGCATCGTCAAATACACGTTAATTTGCCGATGGATTCATTTCTTCCTAACTGCAAGGACTTAATTCGTATCATTAGACACAGAGGCAAGGGTCGACAGTCAAACGGAGCGCATTGTTCTTGAATGTTTTAAAGGGAGAGGAATATAATCGCAGGAGTAGTTATGTAATTTCATTCTTTTATTTCTTCAACATGCTGTGCTTTCTTTCGTTGGTTTCATGATAAACTGTAATTTGTCTCTCCCAACACTGCTAGTGGGTGGATCCAGGTTGCTACCAACTGCGTGTTCAGTGCGGCCGATGTCTTGAGTGCGCCACAGGCCGACACGGCGCCCGCTTTCTGCTTAAACTTCCACTGCGACAGCATTTCCCCCATGTCATTATCCATGGCAGGCGTTGCACGATTTTTCCACATGCGAAGGGTCCTCCAGGTAGAGAGACGCCTTGCAATTAATGGTGATTGTTCTTCAGGCTGATTGGAGCACAGACAGTCGGCAACGTTTGCCCTTGGCGTCGGAGCCTTGACATTTATTTAAGGAGAGCCGCGTGTTCACGTGACTTGTGGAGCAGTGTAGTATTGTCATCTCTCTCATCTGCGGTATATTCATGTCATAAGACCACGTGAAGTCGTTCCTAAAATCAGATTTTCACAACACACAAAGGTGTCGTGCATTGCGTGTGCAAAACCTCTCTTGGCCTTATGTTGTTCTTTTGAGCCCGTAACAAATATTCTACCTCCCAACTATGTTTTGTCTGTTTTTGTTACGTACCCATGTGTTTTTCGTGCGCATGCTATCAATATCTGTATTGTGTTAGTGTTCTGAAGTTTGGCCATTAATGTTGCACGTGCTTAATAAATCTTTGTGGTGTTTCATCCTGAGTCTCTGAAGCAACATTTTTGGCTCTAGCATATTGCCATAGATTAATGGATATTTAACAAGATTTAATACCGGGAAATGCAGAGGAGATGCTTAGCCTTAGTTTTGAGAAAGGCCTTGTCAGAAATGGAATCAATCGGGGATTGTTGTTATACATACTGCATGAGAAAATTAATTGATCGCATGTACGTTGCACTTCTTTCGCACTGTATGTAGCCAACCATGCTAATCGGAGGTGTGGGGGGGAAGGATAACAAACCGAACACACAAAGCATGAGAAGAAATTCGATTTTCAGTCTAGATTGATAAAAGCATAGCTCCAATGGCTTCCTAATATTGGAAGAAAGAACGTTCCAGATGGCCGCAGAAGCGCACCTGAAAGCGCGCGATGCGGGTCGTTGGGCGAAAAAGGCAATTCTAGATTTGAAGCTTTCGTGACTGCAAGGATTCATACTCTTAGATTATGAAAAAGGCAATGTTTTGGATTTGATGGAGGCCAGATATAAGTCCAGAGGTAAATAACGCGTGCCTATACATCACTTTGTAGTTAATCTATTGCTGGATGAGAACCTCCCCAGGCTGTGGGGGGCTATTTGATTGTACATCACCACATTAGTCAGTGTCGATTAGTGAAAGTGGTGGAGACGTGGGGGCATAAAATTACAGGACAACACCTTTTACCGCACTGCCCTCTGCTGTGAATTACTTTCTAATTATAAAAATAACTAAACAGGGGCCCCCCCCCCCCCCCCAAAGGCATTAAAGGGATGTTTTTGTACATATGTGAAGATAGTAGGTTTAGTCCGTTAAATGGGGACGCAGTGGAGGCAAACGAGGATAAGTCAGCGCATTGCCCCTTTTGACAAGTTTACATTGTGGAGGCGAGACGCAGTGTTATGTTACACCTGAGGTTTCAAATGCGCATTTAGGGAGTCTGTAATGTGTGGGCAGTTTGTAAAATTTAAATGTTCTCGTAATAAAATGGTCACAGAATTTAGTTACAAATTAAAACTAACGATTGTATTGTTGTGTTTCGGTTTTGGTATTCAGTCCTCTTGGCTGTCGCCTCATTGCTAGTATTATTCATCTATTGTTTTTATCAAGCAGAAACAGAAAGTTAAGTTATCCTGGAGAAATCCGATGAGCTATGAAGCTCTCTATCACAGATGCACAGTAGTGGGTACGGGCTCCGAAAGTTACAATAACAAACAACACAAAAATCGGTGCATTATTTATAAACAAGTCCAGGAGTTTTTCCTCTCGACATTGTCTGCATCGTCTCAGATTTCTGTCGGAGCTGGTCCAGGTTTTTGTGCTTCCTCGTTTGTCTGTCCGAGTTGAGAGTTGTGAGCACACAACTACTTAACAAGCAGGCCTGAGTTATCGATTGACGGGTCTTTTTTTTTTATTTACACTAAAACGTTCCCTTTGAGGCACCGAGCGAATCGCAGAACATTTGCGTGCAATTTGTTCCTTTTTTCCCTTTTGTGCTTCACCCAGTTGCTGAGAGTGGACGTTTCTTCCAATTTACGTTCCTTTTTCAATCGCCTTTCATCTCCTGCCGTTATTAGTGGCCGCGTACGCGGTAATCACGTTGTGTGCGCACCTCCTTCGCTTGCATCGGTGCTCACGCAGCGCGCGTGCCCCTTATCCGCACTGCGTTCGACCGAAAAAGGAAATTGAGTGTAGAAGGTAGCCGAGTGGTTCAGCGGTTGATGAATGTTAAACTTGCCCGGTTATCTCCATGGTTACTCGTGCAGTGGGCTTTGGTTTATCTCAAAGCGTCACACGTTGCAAAGTGCTCCCGTGTCGAGCCTCGACACGAAGCCCCCCGCCCGCTGGTCTCCCTCCCGTTCACCTGCAGATCGACGCGAAAACTTTCCCTTCATCTGAAACACTCAGACATACCTCTCGTCTCATTTGCCTCAATTATCACACAAAACCCTGCTCCAATAGTCGATAAAAGCCTTGCACTTCATCTCTGAGTTAAAACATTTTTATTTTCCTTAACATATATATAGTACCAGAGGTCTTTTTTTTTCTCTTACAATATTCATTTGTGTTTCGCCTTTCGCTCAGACATTTTACTTCCGGTATTCACAACGTGATTCTGCGTTGTGTTTTGTTAACGCAGCAAGACAACTCTGCTTTCAGAGGTTGCCTCGCTTGAATTTTGCGCCCTTTTATCGTTATTAAATTGAACCAAGCCGCACTTGTGAAATCCCTCGGTCTCAAGCGCTGACCGGGTGGAATACTTCCGTGGTGTGAGCCCCAGCGGATGACGAATGCCCCGAAACTGTCATCTTAAAAATGTTATGATTGTTGCTCAACTCAGCTGTTGTCCACGCGCTGTTGTGGGTATTCACAATGCGAGCGAACGCTTGCTTGTATTTGAGGAGCTCTTTTAAGAGGTAATGTCTCAGTTGGGAGGACTGTTCACCAGGCTGACCTGTCATATGCTTGGCAAGTTATATTGTTTCTATTTGTAATACAGCAGCAGTCTTACTGCTGCTGCAGCTCGTGCTTTTTGCATGCTTGTACATCCACTGCTTTGCAGGCAAGAGTTGGTGGATCGCACATATATATACACAGATATATGCGGCAAGTACTTTTTTGTCGTGTAGCAAGTTGGTGAAATTGTGTTATTGAATGCCACGGTCATGCACATTCTTAGCTTTTCCATTCTCGATTTTTATATTTGGCATTTGTTTCACACAAAAACAAGCGTTTAAACACGTAAGAAATAAGCCCCCTTCTTTACGTTAAGAACCTATACCTTGCAAATCCACACAGTGTGTTATTAAACGGTGAATGTTAAATTGTAAATATTTAGATGTTGACTGAATACATGTTCATTCAGTGTGTTCGATGTTGGTCGTGTGTAAATTGCATTAAGTGTAAACAAGTATGAATTAATTAACTTCAGTATGCAGGACACCCCCCATAACTGGACAGGCTTTCAACCCCAATTAGTCCAACTTCCAGAGGTATCACTCTGCTAATGCCCTGTCTTTGTAGAATAAAAGCATTGATCTTTTTGTTATATATCTACGGATGACCTTAAAAAAACCCATGCATTTTATCATGGCACTGGGTCGGCTTTTCTTTGTAGAAGAGACTTTGTGTGCCTTGCCTCATTATAATCTTGAACCTGGGTGCTCAAATTCACATCAGGCCTTAACAAACAACACAGCCATCCACGCTGTGCAGTCTGCTTCTCCACATCCCGATGCGAAGTGAAAGCTTTTTGGAGCCTTGTCCTACAGCGCCGTTAATGGCTCTTTAGTTTGTGCCAGCTCTTTTGATATGTTCTTCTCTTGCTGTGGCTACGACACTCCCTACACACAGCAGCGTACACATCAAACGCTATTGCGCACGCATGTGAGGAACGTTTTGTGCAGCATCCGATTGAATTTTGATATTCGTTGATTGTTAGAATTAAATCTTGACTTAAAGCTTTCGTGGCTGCAGGAATACATATTCTATGGGTCTTTCGGTAAAGCCAGGTGGATAGAAAAATAAAAAATCACGACGTTTCGATCGCAACACAAACAATCCTCTTCAGGTGAGAAAGCAATCGTCTTCAGGTGAGAGAGCTCACCTGAAGACGATTGCTTGTGTTGCGATCGAAACGTCGTGATATTTTTTATAATTTTTCTATCTACGTGGCTCTACCGTAAGACCCATAGAATGTTAGAATTAAATTTAGCGTGTGCGAATTGTCCCTTTTGACGACCCTGTGACACCTTTTGAAGGCGTAAGCTGCTGGGTAATGTCTGTGCAATTATTTCACTGGTTTTTGCGAGTTGGTAGGTGTATAAAAGACATTGGCATAAATGTACCCATCTCAGATTTGCTGATCGCAAGAGTCATAAAGTTAAGTGGGAATGAACTGCAGACATTTTTGGAGGAAGTTGATACAGAGGGCTGCAAAGTTGGGCCCAGGATAAATTTGAGCACACAACTGGAAGACACAGTAGGATATTAAAATCCTTTCAACTTTATTGTATACAGTGCCTTACGATAATTATCATCTCGAAGCACTTTTACTTCACTAATCCAAGAATAAAACAATTAGTAATGGTTACAGTAAAACAAATTTAAACACTGCCCTCGTAACATCTGTAAACTAGTAAAATTAACACAAGCGGAACAAGCAAATTAACAATACGGGATTCCGAGACGAAAAATAGAGGCAGGAGTGTGTGTACATAGAAGGGCTTTTCAAAGCAAGATAGGAATAAAATTGATGAGTTAAAGAGATCAGGTTGGTGTGTTTTTGGAAAACTGGGCTTCATAAAAGATATCGTACCGATCTTCCGCAAGTATAGACGATTATCTTTTTAGTTACTAGCTGTACTCCCCAGCTTCGCCCGGGACTTGGATCCACCACGCCCGGCCCTCTTTGTCTCCCCAGTGGCGATGTTCACACCACCACAGCAGTTACTCGTTTGAGGCTGAGTCGACCTAGGGGAGGCCCAGGAGCGGTTGAAATAATCGTTACCGGTGGTGGCCGTGAGCGGGAATCAAACTGGGGTCGCCAGGTTCGTAGTCCAGCGCGCTAACCACTACACTACAATGCGCTTTCACATGCGCGTGTCACGTAACAGATTTGACGTCACAGCTCACTGGCCGTGCAAAAAATATATGCATTATTGAGCCCCCCCCCCCCCCCAAAAAAGTGTATTTTTATCATTTTTGCATGGTGTACAGTCTGGAAAGTACCCACATGGCAAATTTCCAGTTTGTTGTATGTTGAGAAGTACGCTAAACATTTTGAACAGACACACATATTCACAACTTTGCCTTTTATATATATGGAGATGTACTACTTGCTGTAATCATATCGTTTAGAAACATGGTCTTTAACAACAAAGACAATTGAACACGAAGTGAAATGCGCACAAGAGAGAGTAGCATTTCGAGATGTACGCTTGGAATTTACATTGAAGAAGAGGAGCACGTGGATGAGAGAACATGCACAGGTAAATGACATCAGTCAAACTGTTCATAATATTATAAGTGTGCTTGGGCAGGACCCGTAGCTAGAAGTGATGGTGACCGCTCGTCAGAAATAATGATGGAATGGCCATCCAGTGACGGAACATGTCCGAGAACGCACCCACCAAGGAGATGGAGCGATAAAATTTGCTCGTTTGCTGCGTTAGGTGGATTGTTACATTGCCGGATCACGAGAGATGTTCTAAAAATAATGTGTGGCACGTTTGGGCAATTCCTTTTTGTAAGAAGTGGTTAGTAGGGGAGAAAACCAGCGCACCTGTAAGACACTTTTCGGAGTTGCATTAATCGAATCACCGAATGTGCATAAACCAACCCAACGAATCGTTTTGATGGCAAGCCTTCATACTCTTAGGTCTTTTTTTGGCAAGCCTGCCCGACTACGGGGGATATCCGGCCGTGAACGGTGAACAACTTGCATTGGAGCGGCGCTGCTTTGTATTCCGTGCTACAGCTACGCGGTCCATATTTTACAATGTCAGTTGCTATCCTTTCGCGCGGTGTCATTGACGCCTGACGTGCAGCTCGCGGCATTGTTATTCCAAGGTTATTGTGCAACACGAGCGCATCCCGCTATCTCCTTGTGGGCAGCAGCTCTGCGAACACAGCCCATTTGTGTGCAGCACCCTGGGCATCTTAACCGGCGTGTTAGTAGAGCCTGTTTCCTGTTACCAAAACACGTGCCAGGTTTGACAAGGGGTTGAAGCACTTTGGTCCAGTACAGTGTGCCGTGCTTGGCTTTGCACTCGTATGCATTCGCATAGCAATTGTTTGCGTGCATTATTTGCATCATCATTATCATCATCACCAGCCATGATCTATCCACTGATGGACGAAGGCCTTCCTCAAGCTGTCACTGCCCCCTCTCTGGTCTTGAGTGCAACAGTCCTCACTCCGTGAAAGACCCAACACAGAAGATCCCTTGGGTTTGATCTTCCACGAAGCTCATGGTCCACCCTAAACTGCATTCGCTGCACAGACCATGGCAGTAGATGCGGATACCTTATGCATGAATGGAAAATTAAAAACTCTCCAGTAATGCGCGACTGTGCTCATCCAGAGCAAGACTGTACAACGTATAACGACGCAATGCCCGATCCACAAATGCGAAGGAGACATGACACAGCGACACACTCTGCTGCTCCTGACGAGGTTGTCTGGCTTGAACACCTGAATGTGAAATTGTAGTTGTTTGCTCACCATCTACGTTAGCAGCCGTGCGAAATAATAAGAAGTTGCACATGAGATGATCTCATTACTCTGTGGTGGCCACCTTCTCTGGTAGGTTTCCTCCTTACCCTTTGGTTCTTTCGGTAAAGTCACATAGGTATAAAATAAATCACGACGTTTCGGGCGCAACACAAGCATCCATCATCAGGTGGGAAAGCATAGTCTGCTGCTGAGGCAGACTGCGCCCGAAACGTCGCGATTTATTTTGTTTTCTACCTACGTGACTTTACCGAAAGAACCAAAGAGTATGGATTCCTGCAGTCACGAAAGCTTCAAATCAGGTTTCCTCCTGTTGGCTGCCGCTCCGTCGTTAGTCCTGACCACCGGCCATTATCCCGCGTCGTTAAGTGTCCTGCCCAAGCTCACTTATTTTTTTTCACCCTTTCCTGGGAAGTAAAAGGGCGCGTGGCACAGTTTGGTGTTTGGTGCCAGCTCTCGTAGAGTGCGGTAATGTCATTACGGTTCGCTACGGTGAGTCCGATGTCGTTAAAAACAACAGCGCTGCTTCGCTTGCGTCATCCCAGATTCAGCGGTGCCGGGACATCCACCCTGCAACTCACAGATGTTCCCGAACGGGAAAGGGATAACAATCAATGTAATTTCGATTTAAAGCTTTCGTGACTGCAGGGATTCATATTCCTATTTTATTATTTCCCTTCTACTTGACTTTACCGAAAGAACCAAGAATATGAATCAATGTAATGTCTCTAACTTACATTTGTTCGTGGATCTGTGTTTTTTTTGTGTAATTCGAAGCACGCACCACTACCCCTTGTCTCTTTGCGCATTTGCAAATAGTAGGTTACGTTTACTTCATTTCGGTCCAGGGGTTGGTTGACCATACTTCGTCATGCTGAGTGCAGGTTGAAGGGAGCTGGTGATAGACACTGATTTTAAATATTCTTCTTTACGCACTTGCTATATTGCTAATCATTATTCATGATTTTTTTTCTAAAATTATGCCAACTTTCTTGTGCTCGCCACTTCGTGTCAGCAATAGCTGTCACTAGGTATCCATACAATACTGCGTGTTTTCTTGTTGTGTTCCTCTGAGCAATAAATCTTCGCGTGAAAAATTCCAGGCCCTCCCCCACTACCCTGATTACCAGCTGTTGCCGAAAAACAAATTCCTTTTCCAATGAAGCAGCAGCCGCGAACGCAAATGGGTCCACTGTGCATGCTTCAAATTGACTGGTCATACAGATCTCGCATCCAGTGTCCCGGCAGAGCTGCGTTGAAGCTTTGACACGGCGTGGTCCTTATATATAATTAATGTGCAGCGTTGTGCGATGCTGTGTGCATGAAGGACGCTATATAAAATATGAAAGTATTATTATTATGAGTGATATCCCCACGAGTCAGTCAGCCATTCTTTATTTTTATGTAAATAATGATTTTTGTAAAATTAATGCTCTTTAATAATGGGGTTGAGCGATAGCGTAATGGTTAGCGCACTCTGCTACAAACCTGGCCACGTGAGTTTGATTTCCGGCCATGGATAAACATCGGTTGCGGGTAGGGTTGCCCGTGATATAATTTCATGATTAGATTATGGTAAGAATTGACATTTCTCATAACCTTGGAATTCTATTTGACGTCTTTTTTGGATTGTTTTTGCACTTGAAGTATAAAACATTCACCAACATTAGCCCGCTGTAAGCTTTCTAATCTTTACAACGTTACAACCTGTAAAGCTTATAATGTACATGCGGTCAGCTACGTAAATTATTCAGTGATAAATCACCGAAATGTTGGTAGAAACGAGGATTCGTTTCATGGGTGATATCCATGTTCTAAAACTTTAATATTATTGTAAACTTTTAACTTGTTATCTCGTGGATATTTTGTCAGGAAATAAAATACTTTTACAATTGAAGTGAGCCGCGGCAATCGCGATGTGGAGATATTTTTGCAAAATGGGCTAAAAGATTATGAAGCGTTTGCTATCGTGTATGGCAGATCATAAGGATGGCCATACTCCAGCAGTCCGAGCTCTGAGTGATATCCGAACCAGTTCTGTGACCCCCCCCCACCCCTCCCTTTGCAAACCAAACTAAGCTAAACTTATATTCTTGGTTCTTTCCGTAAAGTCACCTAGAAGGGAAACAATAAAATAATAAAAATAAAACAATAAAATTCTCACGACGTTTCGACTGCAACACAAGCAATCATCATCAAATGTTCTTGCTGTGTTTTTTCACACCTGATGATGATTGCTTGTGTTGCAGTCGAAATGTCGTGAGACTTTTATCGTTTTATGTTTTTATTATGTTACAGTTTCCCTTCTACGTGACTTTACCGAAAGAACCAAGAATATGAATCCCTGCAGTCACGAAAGCTTTAAATCAAAATTGAAGCTAAGCTTCTTAATATTGGAAGGAAGAGCGTTCCAGACGGCCGGAGGAGTGCATCTGAAAGCGTGCGATCCGGTGACCATCTTTCAAATGGCATAGAAAGAGTGAAACGGGATACCACGCACGACTCACAAATGCCTTCCAGATACAGCCTATACATGTGATGATGTTTCCCTTCCAGAAAATCGCTGCATTTTAATTCGAGATTGAAGATTCATTTCTTTAGAACTGCATTTTGGGTTTAGTGTTATTGTCCTTCCTTCGCACCTCCGATTTGCCCGTTTGGCAACGTACGGTGCGAGAGAAGTTCAACGTACATACCGACACAGCCATATGAAGATCAATATATTGCTGAGGAGGGGGTCATCTTTTTGGCATACCTCAGCAACGGTTTTCACTGTTGGTTGTCCCCACCTGGTGACGGATGCTTGTGTTGCGCCCGAAACGTCGTGATTTAATTTAGTTATTTTCATTTTATTTTTATTTTCACCTACGTGACTTTACCGAAAGAACCAAACAGTATTATGGATCCTTGCAGTCAGGAAAACTTCAAATCTAGAATTAAGGTGCAGTAGTGTTGGTTGATATCCCCCAATGTAGGCTACTGCATAACAAACCACCTAGTATACTCTTGCCTGCAACTGCAAGTTATTTAACAGGGGCTTTTACAGACCTTGGCATATCACATCACTACCAATGTGGGAGTCCTCCCTGTATGTTAACTCCAGATAGTTACCCTCGATTCATACAACTGTCTATAATATTGGTTGTGCAATAGTTTCAAGTTTTGTTTATTAGGTATAGCCCTGTGAGCCACGTGGCTCTTAAGTCGGGTGCAACCGCAGCAAAGAAAATATGAACACAGAACATCTTAAAGCGACGACGCTTAACAGAAACATCCTGGAATAAACCGGCAAATATAAAAAAAAGTATTCAAACGCTGTGTGCAAAAATCCCAATGTGGTGCAAGTCAACAATAAAAACCATGAGACAATTTAGATTAACTATATGTTTTCGAATCACCAAAATAAAGCTATAAAAACAATATAACAACAGTAATCATAGGGATATGAATGGACCTGGCATTCAGCAAGTGGTAGCTACGCTTGGCTAGCCATCGAACAAAGACGGTCATTGCATCGCACGCTTTCAGCTGTGCTTATGCGGCCACCTGGAACGCTCTTCCTTCCAATGTTAGACAGGCACTGGAGCTATGTTTTTTTAAATCTAGATTGAAAACGAATTACTTCATATCTGCGTTTTGTGTTTAGTCTGTTGTTGTCCCCCCCCCGCATCTCCGATTAGCATGGTTGGCTAGGTACGGTGCGAAAGAAGTTCAACGTACATGCATATATATATACACTTGCAGCATGGCAGGATAGACTTTGATGACCAGTGAGTACTTGTTGTGGATGCACAGGTACAATATTTATGGATTAATGTATTCCCTACCGCAGGCTCCGATGGTAAGAGTGTTGCCTGGGTTTACAACGAAGAAAAAGCAATACAGCCGCATGAAAATTTTTTTAATTGCGCGAGTAATTTTGTGGCGGATCCAAGTACAAACGGTTGATTTGATTGTCGTGAGCAGGAATGTAATGTTTAAATACATTAATGTTAACGTAATTTTTAATAAACAATTCGAGTTAGGTAAATGTCAACGGCAGAATGTTTATTTTCCGTGTTTCGCGCATCATACAAATGGCTATCGAATGAAGCCATCGCAATCTTGTAATGATGAGCGCCCGCCGACGAGGTTGCTGAAGCACTCTGCAGCGTTAGCATCTTGGATTCGTATTCATTGGGTTCCAAAAGAGATCGTTGCGGCCTGTTTTGTTGTTGCTGACTTGATGGCAAATGCAACTCGGCACGCTGAAACATGCACGAGGTTCTACCATCTGGCCTCCTACAACAAAAACAACGGCAGCTCTTCTACAAATTGTGACACCAACCTTCAACCCAGTACCTTGTCGATCTAAAAAAATTAACCTGTAAAAACAAAGTTTTTCACTATAAATCCTTTATATGCGTGGCGGCTAGAGTCCTCTCGTCCTCTGGCTTGAGATGGCTGCCACCTATGGGTCAGATGATTGCCTGCCACCATTAAGCAATTGGTAATTAAATATACAAAAATTTGCCTAAAAAGTGTAAAATTTTGGGAAAAAAATTTCACGAAAATAAATTGTCACGCACAACGAGTCTGTGTGCAAAATGTCAGCTCGATTGGATCACGGGAAGTGGGTTAAAAAACGACCGAAAGATTTGCACGGTCGTAAGCGCGCAAGCAAGCAAGTGAACTTAATATAAAGGATTTAATTAAGCCGAGTTGACAATGAACGCAGGAGCATTTCGATCATTAAATGGAAATCCCAATTGTTGTCACTGTATTAGATGTATAGATTTAAATTAATTGTCCCATTAAAACGAACTAATGAAAGTATTCCAGGGAAACTAAATTTGTCACAATTAACCACGACTGACAAGTTGATTGTCACAATTTGGAGATGATTTAATTCAACAATAGATTATTTTTGTCTTTGTGCAGTCTCGTTTGTATTGTCTTGTTGCCCATCTTCTGTGTTGTTCAATTCCGTTTATTTTATGAGCCTAAATGAGTTTTCTGAAATTGTAAACGATACATTCTTTTGTGCAAGATTCAACGCATTCACTGTGAATACAAGACAATTTGAAAATCTAAGTTGATCATTCTTTACGTGCCTTGTGAAGCTATTAGGGTCAAACCAAAATATCAATGTGGTGTCGTAGAATGCCCCCTGGTGTCTATTATTTGAAATGTGTTACAGGTGTCATTGTGCTGAGCAGAGTTTGTCCAGGTAGTTACGTGTGTAAATGTCAATTTGCATTTACAAGTAGTATTGAAGCCAGTTTTAGAATAGGCTATTTAATCTACATCTCTGCAAACATTGTTTTAAAGTTTGTTGAACATACACTTACGTTTATTAAGTGAAGTGGATGTATGGAATGTCTTTAATAGTACGTTGGTGTCCACATTACATGTCCTTCTCTTTCGAGGTTTTGACCACCCCGTTCTGTTATATGCAGTTCGTATATTTTTTCCTTAACATACAATGTAATTGAGTTTATTAAACATTCGAGTCTTAATTAAATGCACATGCAATATCATTGTGTCATGAACTAGCCTGCAATTCAGTGGCATATTCGTTCCTCCTGTCATGTGCCGATACATTTTGCAAATACGTTCTGGATTTGGCCCGAACGCGGGACAAAATATCCCATTCGCAATTTGTCACGACCATGAGGGTGTTTAATGTTCACCTTGTAATGTATGACGCACTCCGCTGGCGCACCGCATTATTACTCGGGAGAAGTTTTTTTCTGTCTGAAGTATAGGTACTTATATTTTCCAGCTGCCTGTTTGTGTAAGAATTAATGTGAATTTCTGTATGACAGAGGTATGCTCTAATTCCAGTAGTGTGAGTTTAACACGTCATAGGCTTTCGCGATCAAAATTATCCATAATAGAGGTTTTTGGGTTAGATCGTGTAAATATAAATGTGTCGTTAATCCCACCACCACCACCCGACGCAGACAATTGGTACGGTGTGTCATGTCAACAAAACTTGCCAATTCGATACAAGTTCAGCACATCGGTGTGTTGGAGGTGTTGTGGGTTTACTCTCTACCACACCATTCTGCTGAACTAGTAACGAATTGCCACGTTTTGTTTACGTGTCAAATCTTAATAATTGGCTGTGTCAGGTGTTGGCCGGTTTAACGACACACTTATATTTACGCCATCTAACTCAAGAAGCTCTATTACAGTCGTGATCGTTTTCTGAAATTTTCACTTGGCAGTATTCCAGTGTTACTCGTTGAAGATTGAAAATGAACTAAATATCAAAATTTTTACCAAGTAAGGATTAATGAGCCACATAGCTATTTTTCAGAAGCGACCTAGTCACACTTGATAGCTCAACGATGTGGCTTATCACGTGGAAATGTTTCTCTGACAAATACTCTTAAATGCGTGATGTTGATTCTTAATGTGGAAGGAAAAACCAGAAGACCCGGAGAAAAATCCACCCAACCACGGGGACAACATGCAAACTGCATATGTACAGGCGTCAGGGTTGGGATCAAACCCACGACCTCCTGTATACCAGGCGAGGCATTTTGGCCGCAAGCGTTGTGGTTAATGCAAACATGATCCCTTGTATAAAGGTGTCGGTTTCGTTGCCAGGTAAAAGGCTAAAAACCTATTACTACATCTTGCTACTGGCAAAGGAGGTCTCATAATGTAAATGCTTACCCCGAGCTCTCAATACTCTGATGGTGCGTTGTCTTTGAGTTGTGCGCCTTTTGGCGTCATCTGGTCCAACACCATGTGAGACTGGGCTCTAAGAAGAGTTGTCTCGGGTGTGGACCAATCAATTTCAAGGACAGTGCATACATTATCAGAGTTGACTTTTTGTTTGCATTTTGACCGCAAGTGTTGTGGTTAATGCAAACATGATCCCTTGTTTAAAGGTGTTGGTTTCGTTGCCAGGTAAAAGGGTAACAACCTATTACCAGGCGAGGTAGTTAACTTCTCACCGCCATGGTGGTGAGATATGATAATAGTGAAGGACAACCGGATAGCCTTCTGGTTAGTGAACTTGCTGCCGAGGCGACAATTGTTTACATCCACATAATTACGTTGTTTGTCACGTTTGCCATTAATAGGTGCCTTGTAACGGAACTCACTCTGAATGTTTATATTGCCAAACGGAGAACGTGTGTGTAACGCTTCCAGGGTCTGTCTACCTGCATAATTATGCTTTCAGCGCACCTCACCTGCCTCTGCTTCCTTATCCAGATGAACAGTGGTGAGCTCATAGTGGAAAATGAAAGTAACTGTGCAGTTCTTGTTTCTCCGTGGTACATTGGCACACCGGTGCATACGTTTAACAGATTGCCAAAGCTCACAGCTGTATCTCCTGACATTGTCTTCTCCGTCGTTCCTTTGGGGCCCATTGTCATTGTGGTTTATAGGTTAGACGATTTGACAGGTCGCATCTGTTGGGGGTAAAATGTGGGGTCACCCTCACCTCTTCCGAGATGTCTGGCCAGTACAGAAGAGTGGGGTAAAATACCCCCATTTCGAGGAGCTTTCGGGAGCCGCTGTTTTGGGTGGAGTTCCTTTTGTCGACAGGGGCACGATCTAGAAGTTGGAGGGCTGCAACTTTTACCATTGCCGTTTTCTGGAGCCATGCCACACTCCGTCTGGTCACGTGTTTATAAACAAAACACTTACCGGCAAAGCTTTCCGCCAAAAATGAGATGTAAAAAGAAGAAGAAAAAACACACTGAGCTGCGTCTAGCAATTGAATTACATTGTTGAGGCTAATTGGATAAAAAAAAAAGTTTTTTTTATTTCCACACACGTGCAGAACAGAAATAGGAATGAAGAAGGGGGAAAAAACCAAATGAACCTGGCCGTTCAGAACCTGTCATGGCATTGTGTGCTTCATTTCACACTCACAACACATCCTATGCTGAGCGTGCAAGAACATGAGCACACGCACATTGATATTGTAATTATTATTATTTTAAAATAAACGAAATCCAAAGAAGGCATCGTGACGCAGTGCTCTTAAGAGCCATGTGTTCTCATTAGCTGCCGAAGCCGAGCTTAATGTATTTAGGATTGTTCCCATTCAGTTAATCAACCAAAACTAAGGCGATCTGTTACTGAGAGTAGCAGGTAAAATGTTCCAAGCTGGCCTGGATGGCTGCCTCGATTCTTTAGTCTCTGTTTCGATCCCACAATTACCTTTTGCTCACGCGAGAATGTGGCAGCCTTCACGGCTTCACGCGGTATTTCTAAAACAAATATTTAGATTGTTCTTTAAACAAAACGGCGAATGATTTGAATACACTAGTGGGCTTGCTACAAATGCTGACATATCCTATCTATTTTTAATTGATAACACAGATGTATTGACAATTGAAATGATAATATTTTCTCTACTCAATTTTTTTGCAATAACGCAAAAGCTAGTTAGCGTGAATAAATATAGGCTGCCCCTTGTCTTTCCTTTTAATTAATCTCTTGATCATGGTCTTTGCATGCTTCTGCACAAATCACATATGCGTCCAGTAATTGGACAAACCCGTGTCTCTTTCCTTCAGTCCGCCGTTGGGGCTCTCGAGGAGCCCCGAAGGCTTCACAACTCATGTGCGGTCAACCGCGAATGAGTTGTGAAAGTATTGGTGTATTTCTCCCCACTATTGCCGAGGTGGGGTTTACAACTTGATTACAGTAACAGCAAAAAAGAACAAATATCTGCCTCTGTTTTTCATCCTTTGGTTTGTATTTTTCTCTTGATCGATTCTCCATTTTGATCTCTTCTCACTCTCCACCAGCCTCGTTCACTCCCTTACTTAGGGGTGCCATAGTGGTGAGATGTTAACTACCTCGCCTGGTATACGGGAGGGTCGTGGGTTCGATCCCAACCTTTTATGCCTGTTGTACGTTTGGAGTTTGCATGTTCTCCCTGTGGTCGCGTTAAATTTTTCTCCGGGTTCTCCAGTTTTTACCTCCACATTTAGAATCAATATGCGTTTTAGAGTATTTGGCTGCTATACATTTCCGCGTGATAAGCCACCTTGTTCAGCTATCATTTGTGGCCGGGTCACTTCTGAAAAAGAGATATATAGCTCTGGGCCTTACCTGATAACATTTATATAGTTTAGTTTACTCTCTCACCTTTTATTCACCTCTGCTCTTGACCATCTCACCTCGACCACTCTTGGCCACTCACCCCACCCACCTCTTTCTCTCGCCCTCTGGTTATGATGTACTCTGCGAATGTTCATTAGGTGCAGCTCACTTCTCGCAAATGGGTACGAACGGCAAAGATTACACGCCACTTTTCAGTACAACCGTCAAACTGTAGCCATTCCATTTCCACAGCTTTGTATTCATGAAACTAGCGATGTACCAACAGTGCAGTCGTTCTGGCTTTGAGCGTGACAGAAGGGCAGTGTTAAAACAGCTGTTGCCATGTGCACGCCTCACAGAAATACGCCTTTCTTTGTTTCCCACTGATGTCACAGGGTCATGTTCCAGGCTAAATGTGCCTGTACGGGCAGTTGTTCTATAGAAGATCAGCTTACAGCTGTGTCCTTAATAATTCCGTATTCTCTGTTATATGTCACTTGGAAAAGTAAGATGCCTACCACATGTTTCTTTAAAGTAGAGGGGAAAAGTGTGCCTCATCTGGAGAATATGGTGAAAGTAGTTTTTTTTGTTATTAATCTTTAAGTTCAATCACTGCCAATTTTCGTTTAAAATTCCACGCACTGTCCGGTTGTTTTACATTAAGATTTGAGCTACGCTTGCGTGCTTGCGACCCTACAGCCTGGCCTTGTCGAATATCATAAGTCAAGCAGGGTGGCCCTCATCAGTGCATGGATACGTGTTATGAAAACTAAGAATAGGTTTTTTACCCCTTGCAGGAAATAAAACAGGAGGTGTTAAGATGTTCGAATGCCAAATGAATACCTATTGCAAGGAATCAAGTCTGCATTAATCAAACGTGCTTGTGGTGAACATGCAAACAAACACGCTCTGAAAATATATGACATTGTCTTTGAAAGTGATTGGCCTACACCGGAGACAGCCGTCTTTATGGCCTAGTCTCACCAGTGTCAGACCAGAGAACGCCAAAAGGCGAACGATCCAAAGAGAATGCGCCTATCAGAGCATTGATAGCTCGGGGTGAGCAGCTATCATGGGGCCTTTTTTTCCAGTATCAAAGTATGAGAACTAAGCACAGGTTTTACCCTTTCTGGCAATGAAACAGGAGGCGTTAAGATATTCAAACACCAAATGGATAGGTATTTTTGGGGCATAAAAATAATGTGATGTATTCGGAGTGTACTGTACGGTGTCACCACATCCTTCTTCACCCTAGCCGAACAAACGTCCCATCTACCTATGCATGGCATGGACATAAATCGCAGCGGCAAATGTGAGCAAAAAACAAAGTGGGCGGTGTATTAATGTAGCTGCCGGCGTTATTGTGTAAGAAACCTCTTGAGGCAACAGGTCATTGAGAGAGAAAGCTGGTGGGATAGACCCGTAGATTTGGTGAACCATTTAAGCGTATGTCTGCGTATTGAACTTCTTTCACACTTTATTATGTAGCTTAGTGCTAATCGGAGGTGCAGTGTTGAGTCTGGGTAGTGTGAGTCTATGGGCAGTACGTACGTGTACTGTCTGAACTTCTATTCACACCGTACATAGCCAACCGTGCTAATTGGCTCATAGAATATAATTTATTTATCATACTAGATCCTTCCTGTTACCATGCTCTTCTTCTGCCTTTGTGTCCTACGAATGTGTGCGGCGTAATCGTTCTGGCACGAAGCTGGGATCTACCTGACCTGGGTCGGATTCCTGTTATTGCACAAAAAGTACCAATTGGAATCTGAACCTTGCCTCTTGCCTCCCTCCCTTAGGTAAACGGAGCATGAAATAAAGACTTGATGCAGTGAAATAAGACCTTGCACTAGATGGACATCAGAACTAGAGTGATAACATTTGATGCTCGTGATGTTGGTCTTATTCCACGGTGTGCACCATTATAGCCTCGGTGCTCGTGCAGAGCACTTGACCCTGACACTTGGTTCAACTAAACAAAGAACACATTCCTGCGGAGGGAACTGGTAGGAAAGTTGGGTTGCTCGGTCAATGGCCAGGGTCAACGGTGGCGTGGTGTATTCCGCAAATATGCCCGACTGAGGGCGGGCTGGCGTGAGTAGGTTAAACGTTGAGTTTTATAAGGGCACCACAGGGTGACCAGCCTCTCCCCACCCAGGCCCTCCCCACCCTCCCCACCCAGCCCGTCCCCAGCCCCTCCCTGCACGACGGATGGACACAATAATCCCCTGTGGGCTGGTGTAACCAGAGGTTCCTACCCGCATTATGTATTGTGTTTTGGGGATGTATATCCGGACTGTTTATTTTTCTAAGGTGGAGGTTAAAACAACTGGGAATGAATGAACGAATCCCTGCTCATCAATAATCCTTTGCACTTTCAAAGTATTTTCTTGCAGTTTGTTGTTTTTTCCTTCTTCCCCCACCCATCCCATAAAACAAGTAAGAGGAATCGAAGCCAACCAGGTAAAAAATGTGTTGCACTTCAAATCATAATTGCACAATGCAGACTTCCGTTTTCTTTTTTATTTCAGGTACTTGGAGACGTACGAAAAGGTCCACCACTTTGGGGAGGAAGATGATGAATTCCAGGGAAGCTCGCGACCACAAACTCCCGTGGGCGGCATCTCCTACACATACAATTACCAGCAGCACAATGTTCCCGGTGAGAGCCGTCCACAGAGTTGTGAATGCTTTTTAAAAAAATACACCGTGTTGGAACGAGACTACGGGGCCGCGTTTGTTTTTGCTAAATCTCTCTTAAGGTTTTTTTTTTATAGTTTTGATGGATTTCTTGCAGTTTATTTTACCATTACCTTGTTATGTTGTCACTTGCAAAAAAATTATTGCCAATTTATTTTTGGCAAATCTTTAATATGCAATGCAAAATAATGTGTTTGGACTAATAATAGTGTCCAAATGCGATCACGTTGAAAACGCTGTGCGAGTTTTGTCGGTAAGAGGGGCACGCACATCAAGATAATCTGGGCAGAAAAGTAGACAGGATGGTAAAAATGTGAATTGAAACAATGTGTGGAAAGACTCCATCAGAGAGACCTCGACAAAGTTCTTGAGCGCTGTACTTGAACGTGGAAAAGATCTCAAAATTATGGAAAGTCGAGGGGCAGAAATTGCAGACAAGTCGGACCGCTGCAGAAACGGGAGTGACGCGTCATTTGAGTGACGGTTAACCGGGGGTTTTAACGGCCTACCTTGGTTGCTGCATCGGAGGGGATTAAAATAAGAGAGGAGAGATAAGGGGGAACGGTTAGCAGGGGTTATACTTTGATTTAAAGCTTTCCTGACTGCAGGGATTCATTTTCTTGGTTCTTTCGGTAAAGTCACGTAGAAGGGAAACAATAAAATAATAATACCAAAAGAACCAAGAATAGGAGTTATACTCTTTGGTTCTTTCGGTAAAGTCACGTAGGTATAAAATACATTTTGCACACTTCAGCAATTGTTTATTGCTGTGGTTGTTTCCACCTGATGACAGGCACTTGTGTTGCGCCCGAAACGTCGTGATCTATTATTTTTTCTACCTACGTGACTTTACGGAAAGAACCAGAGAGTATTGATTCCTGCAGTCACGAAAACTTCAAATCTAGATTAGCAGGGGTTAGTTTTGTGGAGAATGTTAACTTCATGTTGGTACCAGTTTGCGGTGGTATATATTGTTCTGACATGAATGGGCTGTATGTGAAAAGGGTATGTGTTAAAGAAGTTTGATATTTTTTACGTGCTTTAGTGATAAATGGTTGGCACAGTAGGGGCACAGGTGGTGCATTGGCCAGTCATCTCAGTCAGTCAACCCATGGCACCTGGGTTTGTCCCGTGTTTTCCTGCCAGTGGGCTTTGCACACTTCACGTGGCCTTAAAGTGAACACAGCCTGGCACAAAGTGGCGGTGATGTCCGCCGCCACTTTGTAATGATTCAACTGTGGCGACGGTGGAAATAATTTTATTGCACGTTCCTTCTTTTGGCTGCCAGTCTGTCATTAGTCTTTCACACGAGCCATCATCCCATCTTGGGATGTGTCCAGCCCAATCTTCCATGTATTTTTTATTATTGTAAAATAAACACCCCATTAATGTGTACTATCCTAGCTTCAAAGAAAATGCCAAAGCATTGTTTGGAAGAAAGCTATAGACGTTTGGAAGGAGGGGTACCTCTCTGTGAGTCATTCTCTGAAGTCAGTTTAGGAAAGAGCCTAGCATCAGTAGGTTAAAACTTAAAGCGTCAGCTGTTAATGGGTGTTATTCAAAAGTCTATAACGATATTAAAGTACCGCCATACAGTAGTGGTGACACTGGTAACATACAGAACTACACGTGTTGGCGATCTCCCTCTGATAAGCTCCGTATACGGCTCAATGTTGATCAGGTGTAGGATGTACTACTGTAGTGCTCCACCATTCGCCCAAATAGGGCGTATGAGCCCCTTAATGAGTCATCGTGCATTGTGTCCGTGCCGCAGCCTGCGCTCGCTCCCTCCGAAATCGCTCCCTCTGAAATACGTTGAGGTGGCACGCAAGCCACAGAGTGGGAACTGCCACATTAAACCATTCAAGAAATGGGTAACCGATGATTGACGCGGTTAAAAACTTTAAGTCAAACGCTTCTGTGTCATCCTTTTGATCTTTGCAATAGCCACATTTTAATCGGTTTGACACAACTGCGCAATGCCCAATGCAATCTCCAGAGCGCTGCGTGATGCCAATGAGAGCTCTCTGCTGAGACAAAAGGCCAGTCGGGTTCTGACTATAATGAAGCCCTTTCCCTTTGTTTAACCTTTACTGGCCGTTCTTCAATGAAACGAATTCCAGGTTGCAAATAAACAACATGGCTTAATGAGTAAATGTGCTGCTGACGTGCAGAAAGTGTCTTGTGTATATAGCCCAAGGGATTAGTGTGAGTGCTGCCTGTCTTTTTGTAATGATGTTTTTAAGGAAATATACACAAATTTATCAACTTGCAGCTGTGAAACTTGCTTCCTGCTGTAACTTGTCATGGATTGTAGCCAACTGTTTTGAGTGACATACAACATTATTGCTTGTAATATTAAGAAAAAGCCGGAGGAAATTTCAACTACAAATTTGAATCATTACAATTCAATGTTTTATCATGGGACTTTTTTGCCAGTCTCAAAGTATGAAAAATAAGAATGTGTTACCCTTTCTGGTAATAAAACAGGTGTTAAGATGTTTAAACGCCAAATAGATTCCTTTGCAAGAAACCAAGTCTGCATTAACGACACGTACTTGTGGTGAACATGCAAACACACACATGCTTTGATAATTTTTGCATTGTCTCTGAAACTGATTGGCCTACACCGGAGACAGCTTTCTTTATCTTGATCTGAAGCTTTCGTGACTGCAGGAATTCATCCTCTTTGGTTCTTTCGGTAAAGTCTCGTAGGTAGAAATAAAATAAAACAAATCACGACGGTTTCGATCGCAACACAAGCAATCTTCATCAGGTCGAACAACCACAGCAAGAAAATGCTGAATTAGGCGAGAGAGCCGCCGTGGCAAGAGGTTGTATCGGTAAGAAGGGGGGAAGGCAAGAACCGAGTCTCACCAGTGTCGGACCAGAGAACACCAAAATGTGAACATCTTAACACCTGTTTTATTGCCAGAAAGGGTAAAAGCTATTCTTATTTTTCATGCTTCAATGCTTGTTCAATTTATACTCTTTGGTTTTTTTGGTAAAGTCATGTAGGTACCGAAAAAATGCATGTCAGGGAGGCTGGGAATATGGATACAATATGAATATGACTACGCTACAATTTATAGTGCACCAGCCTGACATATCTTTCAACTAAAGCAAGGCGATTGTAGTAATCATCAATCTGAAATTCCCCTCTATCAGCAGGCTTGTATAGACCCAGAACCCATTGGAGTGCCCCCAAATTTTCGTCGTGTCATTCGGCGTACGAGAACGACCGATTGCTCACTGCGAAGTGATGTGCACGTTGCTTTGTTTATGCGGTGGCGTCAATAACGCCCGTCGTCGCTGTGCGTGGACAAGAGAGGAGATGACGGTGAGAACTGTGGTCAAATTGTCATTTTGGAAACCAGTGCAGCTGCGTTGCCGCTTTGTGCTGAGCGATGTGTCCGCCCTTGCGGGGGTGGTTGGTTGCTTGCCCGCAGACCACATGAGGCAAGGGAACGGGCTGTCGACGGAGCTGCTGCCGGCGAGCGAGTACCGCAAGCTGGCACTCTCGCTCCTCTCGGGCCTGCCCAACGAGGTGGACTTTGCGGTGAACGTGTGCACCCTGCTGTCGCACGAGGGCCGGCGCGCCATGCACCTGGATCGCGACCCCCGCCTCGTGGCGCTGCTGCTTGCGCATGCCGGCGTCTTCGACGACAGTGAGTGCGGGAAGACCGCCCGGTGCCCCCTTACCCGCCCGGTGCCCCCTTACCCGCCCGGTGCCCCCTTAC
>CM025615.2:5153196-5164974 GCA_014621495.2 Entosphenus tridentatus | reverse complement strand
CCCCCTTACCCGCCCGGTGCCCCCTTACCCGCCCGGTGCCCCCTTACATTTTATGTTACCAGGTAAGGCCCACTGAGTGAGCTATGTAGCTCTTTTTCAGAAGTGACCTGGCCACAAGTAATTGCTCAACGATGCGGCTTATCGCGTGGAAATGTATAGCAGCCAAAAACTGTAAACGCATGTGGATTCTAAATGTGGAGGGAAAAACCGGAGGACCCAGAGAAAAATCTGCGACCACGTGGAGAGTATAGCATGCAAACTCCAAATATACAGGCGTCAGGGTCTGGATCGAACTCACAACCTTCTGTATATTAGGCGAAGGAGCTAACATCTCGCCACCTGTGCGCCCAATGTTAATGTGCAGCAGAGTTCGCAATGTTGACCACTGCTGATTGGTACATGCAGCGATAGCCAATCGGTGTTGCGGTAGTGCAAAGGGGATGGAGCTAAGGGCTTTAAACATTTGCAATCAGCCACCACTGATGAACTGTCGCGTGTGGCAAGCGACAAGAGATTAACAGAAGAGAGTGCATTTACGTAGCTGCACGACAATGCAGGGCCTGATTGCAAGGTCTCTAGAAAATTACAAATGATTGGTGTCAAACTCTCAAGTTAATTTGATAATTTCTTGGTGGAGGGGGTAGGGGGGCGGTGCTGGAGGCTTGGGCCTAGTCGTACATTCAAAAGTTGTAATTTATTATGACTGAAATTGGTAAAACATAGTGAGGGCTATTGATGTAGTAATGATAACTATGATAATTTGATATCAATGAAAACCGAAATATTAAATTGTACCTCTATAAAAGCTCATAATTTCAACTGAGTTTAAGCCCAAACTATGAACACCATGTAGCCAAACTTTAAGAACTTCCACTGTGGGGGGGTGGGGGGTGCGAGCATATTTTATGTAACATAAGGCACGTGACCTCATTCAGTAAATGTCGGTGTCAAATCTTGTGTGAACCTAGCCAGAGTTGCTTATGCCGAATGGCTGTGGAGTTTGTTTATGTATTTTTATGATGGAAGAGTGTTTCTGTCTCTCGAGGAAAGTAACTTATGCCTCACCTTGGACATAATAATATAAAGCCATGCTTTATAATATGATTTACCCAGGAAAGCCTTCCTGAGTACCAAGACACTTCTTCTTGGTTCTGTCGGTAAAGTCACGTAGAATGGAAATAATAAAATAATAAAAATAAAACATAAAATAATTCTCAAGACGTTTCGGCCACAACGCAAGCAGCTCTTCCTCCTCCCTCCCAGCTTAAATAGACGCTCCAAGCCTAGGATGTGTCATTCAGACTCTGTCTTATCGACAGACCTGTTCTTCACCTGAGGACGGCTGCTTGCGTTGTGGCCGAAACGTCGTGATAATTATTTTAGAATGTTTTATTTTTATTATTTTATTATTTCCATTCTACGTGACTTTACCGAAAGAACCAAGAAGATGAATCCCTGCTGCAGTCACGAAAGCTTTAAATCGATACCAAGACACTTCTTCAGCAAAGATTGGTATATTTGGCCAATTTCATTTCTGAGTGTTGGCTTCATTCGGAAGTCAACTATTGTACCTGGAGAAATTTCACAGATGTGAGTGTGATAACAATTCAATCCCTTTAAAAATGTTCTCAGTGTACAGATGGGTCCAATCCTTTAAATCGTGTGTGGACTGAGCCCATCTCCTGTCCACCTTTGCAGCCTGTGATGGACTGGTGGTCAACCATTCAAGTAGCCAACCTGCTTAATCAACCTGCTTAGCTTCTGATAGCTGATAAGACCCGGTGTGTTGAGCGTTATTTGGATGTTTTCGTGACAGTAATTTAATATGCGGTTTCTTAAATGAGCAATGAACAGCAATTGCGCGGATTTATAACTCGGGAAGTTATTTATTACTCACGAGTTATCAATCTGCACCTTTTACCAATTGGACCACAATTGCACGTAGCTATGGTGTTAAATGTGTCTACATGAGAGTCGAATCCCAAGTCCCACATCCTGTCTTACAGGTCCAGGCAGCTTGTTCAACGTCTATGACTCGGAGTGGAGGGCAAAGTCTGGACGCGACTTCATTAAGGTAAGAGTGAACTATCTGTAAATTAGTTTAACGCTTGTTAAAAATGAAAACTAAATAATTTTTTGTTGTGACTGGGTTTGAGACCATTTTAAAACCAAACACTCACTTTTCACAAAAATCACGGTTTAATCCCGGGTGGCTGTCCTGACCCCACTGTTTAAACAGCACTCATTAATTCCCCTGACATTTGCTTTCATCTCCATGAGCCACTCAGAAGATCTTTATCTTATAAAACATGTATGGGACTTGCTATTTCTGTTTGGCTACAGTTATGTTTGGATGCAATTCGGCATTCTGTTTCACGTTCGTTACGTAATTATTTTTTTATTCTTGTTGGGGTTTTTCCTTAAGTTGGCCATGAACACGATTGTCACACGTGTGTGTGTGTTGTATTTTTTTTTTGAGAGCAGGTGGGGTTCCAAGTATTTCGTCAGAAGTGTTGCCAATGATCGCCTACGAAAATTTTACTTTTACATCAGTGGCTAAGGCCATTATTCGTGCCATTGTTTAGTAATCAGTACCTGAGATGCAGATAACATAAGTTCTCTTGGGATCCTTTTAAAGTAATTCTCACGGTGATTTGATGTTTGTTCCCGGCTGTTTGTAGTTCTGGAAGCAGTCGATCGATGACTTGGAGGTGCGAGAACTCATCTGCGACAAAAATAAAGGTGAAATGTTTACAGAAATTTATATTACTGGTCACTGCAAACTAATAATGTATTGATTAAAACTGAACAGAAACAGATATTTAAATGAAACTTAAACTTAAAAGACTTGAAACAGAAAAATAGTTTTAATAAATATGATTTGATGGAATTATTGACGTTTTCATATACTGTACTCAATTTGGAACCTGATGTTGCATGAAAGCAAGTCTTCTACAATTCATATCAGTCGTTACAAAAAGTTATGCTAAATATGTATATTGGACTTTTAACTGAAACTTAGGTAAAACTATTGGACATTTATCAGGTACGGCATTTGAATAAGAGTAATATACAAAACGAAAACTAGCAAAATTATAAAACCTAAATTTTCCTGCAGCTGGACATTTAAAATGCATAATACGCGGTGAACACTTTGTGGCAGTTCCTCATCAAATGTGCAGCGGACCTGGCATGTTATGATTCATTGTTAAAAATTAATTATCGTGTTCTTTGTACACACTTCAAATGGTGCATGTAAGAACTTAACATATGCAATTCATGCACCTTTTTATGTTATTATTTTCATTATGCTTGCTTACCCAGGTAAGCCTTGTTCTATCTCATGATTATTTTTCATGAGGGTCCCAACAAGCCTTTGCACGCAGGGGTGATGATTTCGTACGTTTGTTCCAATAGAGCTATGAAGTAATACGCGTTGCAATTGTAAAATTTGGACCGTAAAGTCGGCACACGATGACTTTCTCTTGTGAAAGATGTCACAGTATCTTTTAATGTCCGCTCTGAAGCAGACCACATATATTTACGGTTGATACAACCGCACTACTAATTACGGATATTTTTTTCCACAAAACGCTAATGAGACTTTACAAACAAGGCAGAACAGAGGCAGTCAATACAAACGATACCAAAATAAAATGTGTCTTCAATGCAACTCACGACGGTTTTAACATTACCTAACATCATTCTAATGATAATTCTATTTAACAAGTCTTATTTAATTTAATTGGGGTTCCTCTGTGGCAAGATATTAACTACCTCGCCTGGTATACAGGAGGTCTTGGGTTCGATCCCAACCCTGACACATTTGAAGTTTGTATGTGGTCCCTGTGGTCACATGGATTTTTCTCCGGGTCCTCCGGTTTTTGCCTCCAGATTTAGAAACATGCGTTTAGAGCATTTGGCTGCGATAAATTTCCCCGCGATAAGCCACTTTGTTGAGCTATCATTCATGGTCAGGTTGCTTCTTAAAGAGAGCTCCATAGCTGGTAAAATAAATCTAGTTACTATTTCGATTTAGAGCTTTCGTGACTGCAGGGATTCATCTTGGTTCTTTCGGTAGACCTTTTCTTCACCTGAGGACGGCTGCTTGCGTTGTGGCCGAAACGTCGTGAGAATTATTTTATTATGTTTTATTTGTATTATTTTATTATTTCCCTTCTACGTGACTTTACCGAAAGAACCAAGAAGATGAATCTAGTTACTAGTCGATTAACTTCTCCCCCCCCACCTCTCATCCACCTTCTGTGCTTGATCGTCCGACCTCTCCTCCGATGGCTGTACCAAGGCCGCACGGAGCAGCGTCCGTGGGGCGAGTGGCTGCTGAGCACGGGCCGCAGTGCAGGCGTGGACGACCCCGAGTGCCAGCGCGTGCTGCAGATCTCCGTGATCCTGCGCAACCTCTCGTTCCTCGAGTCCAACGCCAAGCTCATGGCGTCGCACCGCGCCTGCCTCCGCTTCCTCATCATGTGCGCGCACTGCAAGTTCTCCAGCCTGCGGCAGATGGGGCTGGACACGCTGGGGAACATCGCCTCGGAGGTATCGATCCTACCACCGCGTTCTCTTCACTCTATCCACGTACAGGGTGGGGGCTGTGACTGAGGGGGGGTAGGGTGGTGGTGCGGGGGGGCAAGGTCCCGGCCAAGGTCCCTGGGGCTTGTCTTGTGTGAGAGGGAGGCGCACACAGGGGTGGGAAGATGGGGTGGTGGGGGTGTTGGGGGTGGCGGAGAACTGTCAACAACAGGTACTTTCGCTGTATGATTTTTTTAAAGTTTTGCTGGCTGGCTGGAGGAGAGGGAGGGACGGTTGCGTCCAAAGTGTAGATTCAGAACGTGTTAATTAAGTTTCCTTTCGAGTTTTCAGGGCACCGAAGTGTAAATTGCGATCAGCCAATGTTTCCATGCTGTGTGCTTGCCGTATTGCTTGTGGGTATATGTTTACGTTGTCTGGTGGTGTTTCCTCAGTTGCAACTGGATCCCATTGACTTCAGGAGTACCCAACTTATCTTCCATACCATCACCAAGTGTCTCACCTCAACTGACAAATTCCAGAGGATACGAGGTGAGAATCAGGGTCCCGCCCCCGCCCCCGTATTCTCATTCGCGCCTCTGCTCAGGCTTGGCTTGGGTTCAAGTGAGCCGGCTTACAGTCATGCTGAAGGTGAGCTGATGCTGAAGACCGATTTCCTTTTGATAGAGGTGGGCAGTGAGAGACTTGCCTAATTTGCTCAACTCCAATGTCATTCCATCCATGAAGTCAATAATTAGCGGGATGTTGATGTGTCTAACGATAATGATAACGATCAGACGAATAGTAATAATTTTTAAACCAATAATTATTTCGTGGCGAGCGATAATGACACTGTTTTGTGTGTATTGATATTTGCACCAATGATAAATGTTAGTGTCGCTTAAGATGATAAGACTGTACCGGAGGATGTGACAGCACTAGCGATAGTGATGATGGAATCATTGACAATGATAAAACTGTCACGTGTGAAACAATAACAGACGTGACCTTCTACGGACGGCCTCAACCTTTACCCATTCCAAGGATCTCGGCAGTGCCAACCCCACGCTTCGGTCTTTAGAGCCATCTGACTACTGCAGTAATTAGCTCATGCCTTAAGTACAATTGTTAGTTCTTTACCCTGTCAACCATGTCATTATTTTGCACATGCATACAGGCACCCTTAAATAATTTCTTAATTAATTTTACATTTGAAAAAATGTAAGTTTTTCTTTCTCTATGCTTCTGAGCGCCCACCATGCATTTGTGTATGATTCTGTGCTGCACATCCTGTTAATTGCAAATTCAGTTAATTTCACTTTTATAATGTCATGTTTTCATTTCCTGTCACGTTCAATTGCTCTAACTCATTTCATGGTGGGCTTATTTTGACAAATGTTGAATTTCGTTGCACATTCATTAATTGGTGCAGTGGTTAATTTGCTCGACAATCAATCTTGTCACTTTCGTTTCGTCCCATGTTAATTTTATTGCACTTTTAATTCGTTGCACATCCGTTTCAGTGCGAGAACATTAAATGGAAATTATATTCAGTGTTGTTGTTGGTTAGAGTTTAGGTTACATATAGGGGATAGGACTTGTGTTATGGACTAAACGCATCTTATAGTTTAGGCTATGAATAGTGTTTGTCACCAAACTAGTTTTAGTACTACATTTAGATTTCAGGTCAGTGCATGATTATAACACTGGGATACAGGTTACATAGAGGGTTATACCTGTTACTTCGTAGTTTTTAATAGTAATATTGTGAAAATATTGCACGGAAGGCAAGTATTGGAGTTAAAGTATGGAACAGAGTTCGCTTTAATGTGGGTCCGTTTAGTGCAGAAGTTACGGCATATGGAAACTTACGCCCGTCAGCTTTGGTAGTAGTAAATTGTCATGCACCCACCCATTTTAACTAATTTCTTTAGAACTGCTTTTTACATTTAGTTTGTTGTTCTTACCCCCCACCACGCACCTTAGATTTTCACGGTTGGATAAGTACGGTGCAAAAGAAGTTCAACTTACATACATGCAATTCCTAAGCAGTGTGCGTGTACTTGTTTTGGTCTGGACAAATACTTGGATGTAATGGAAAGGCTAGTCAATGCGAGGTTTATTCTTAGCGAATGCTTTTTAGCGCAAGGTTGTGTATTCAGACAGTATCTTTTAAATTGAGGGAAACAAATACGTAGAGATGTTACAAGGTAGGGAATTCAAGTTTGCACTGTTGTTGGTGTTGGTTCTTGTGTGAAAAGTTTATCAAGATAATTCAAATGCTTTGGGATAGCATCGGTACACTCCTCAATGTAATACAAAACAATACAGTGTGTACAATTATTATATAATGAAATATAATTTAACTCGAGTGGTAGTAATTCACCCCCCTTCCCCTGTGAAGTGATCCAATCAATTATCACCGTTCAGGATGAAGATAAAGACAGTAATTGTATTTAATGTTTTAAACATTGTGGTGGGTGTAGTGGTCACTAGTGGCTGCAAGGGGGGGGGGCATGGTGAATCCATCGCAGACAAGATAGATGATAAAAAAACAACATCAGTTCTTGCACGTGCAATATGATGTGTGTATCGGGAGTGCAATACTCAATATTAATAAACCACTTCATTGTTAAACATTTAATTATGAGGTCGGCTATACTCCACATAGGTAGAATACCTCCTTTGTCAGTTAAACGAATATCCCCACCTTCAGTATTTCACCTGCCCTTGGCATTTATTTCTGCCCGCACATGACTCACAGCGTTAACGGCTATTTATACAGCCTGTTCAGACTCGTTGCACTTATTAATAATTCCGTGAAGACAAAACAAAAGCCCTTAGGCAGTGCACGTCACTGAAGGTGATGACAGCCGATAGACAAGACTAGGAAAGGAATGGTGGCCAAAATCAGGGGCAAGTGTGCACCATGTACAGTAAAACCTTGGATTGTGAGTAACTTGGTCTGCGAGTGTTTTGCAAGACGAGCAATTTTTTTAAATAAATATTAATTTGATAAACGAGCGAGTTCTTGCAATACGAGCAGTACGTGCATACGCTTTGTCTGCCGAGCGTCACGTGATCACAACTGATATACGAGTGCTTTGGATTACAAACACGTTTCCGGAACGAATTATGCTCGCAATCCAAGATTTTACTGTACTTAGAACTTCTTTGGCACCGTACGTAGCCAACTGCGCTAATCGGAGGTGCGGCGGTGGAGCGGGGAGGACAATACACTGAACACAACAACAAGCAGTTCCAAAGAATTGAAAGAGAAGGTTAAACAAGGGGAGAGGCGGGGTGATTGGGAGTCTTTTAAGTGTTTCTGAGAGAGAAGTATAATGTAGCTGAAAGGAACCCATATTCTTGGTTCTTTCGGTAAAGTCGCGTAGAAGGGAAATAATAAAATAGTAAAAATAAAATAATGCAATTCTCACGACGTTTCGATTGCAACACAAGCAATCATCGTCATGTGTGAAAACCACAGCAATCAAAAACTTAAGGGTACCGTTCACAGTTGGGTCATTATGTGGGGAGGTCTTCATTCAGCTGTGGCTTGTAATCGGCTTTGATAATGATGATGATTTGTTATCATAGTTTGTGTAAGTTTCAACGCATGTTCCCCTTCTGTAAGTCTAATACGCCTCCTGACTGTTTGAATGTTGTCTGCCTATGGGTTTAACTTTTAAATTACGTGCATGTGCGGTGGTTGCGTCTACCATCCCGACCCTACACAGATGCCCCTTTCTGCACTGGCAGGTGAAAAATAAACAACGTTGAGAATTTATTATGGCAACCATTGAATTGAACGTGATGGGTGTAATGCCAATGATGCTGACATCCCCATGTGTTGCACTTCCCAACGTCTGTGCGTACGTCCTTGCAGTCAGTGCCCCACATGAGTAACGCGTTTAAGCAGCGTGTCCCTGAGGAGCAGTCGTGTAATGGTTTGTGCGCTGCGCTACAAAGCTGGCGACCCAAGTTCAATTCCCGCTCACGGCCAACGCCAAGTAACGATTTTCTGAACTGGTCTTGGGCCTCTCCTAGATCGACTCAGCCTCAAATGAATACCTGGTGCCGTGTGTACAAAAATTGCCACTGGGGAGACAAAGGCGGCCGGGCGTGGCGCTGGCCACCCAACCCCTCCTCATGTGCCGTGCCAGCTTTCATAGGTGCTTGCGAGCAGCGCTTTCCCCAACAGTCTGCTAAGGCTATACGGGGGATCTTGTCTTTTTTAGGAACTGAGCTGCGGTGCTGTGACATGGAGGGTGTTTCTAGTCACTTGCAGATACGCAATTGCCCTTCAGAAGAACACTTTGAAATAAAGTTTAGCCGTTCCAAAAACCCCTGGTGCGCTCAGCTGTTGTGGAGTCGTCCACTTCTCCAAAGGACAGAACGCGACGTGGAGTATCTACTCGTTTCCGAACTTTATATATATATATAAAAAAAGAGTATTTTTGTCATTGTCTGTTTAGCCAACCTGTCCCCGCTCGTTAGGATTCACGGCGGGAGAAGAGGGACAGGGCGGACCGGCCACACTTGTACGCGTCTGTATCGGTGCGGTGCATGTTCTCTCGTTCACCCTTTGGCGCGGTGCGTTTTCCCGTGCGTGACCTCTGCGCACGCGCCCACCTCCGGCCTTCAGGCATGGAGATTTTGGGCAGCCTCTGTATGGCAGAGGAGAACGGCGAAGTGGTTGGCGAGTGCGTGGAGGTGGAGGCCTACTGCGAGATGGTGCAGCTGCTGGTGCTGCCGGACGTTCTGCTCGTATTGGGCACTTTGGAGGTGCTGTACCAGCTGTCGGAGATCGGCGAAGGCCCCTGCAGCAAGATCGCTCGCGTGCACCGCAGCATCGGTAATGAAACTTTGAACTAAATCGGAAAATGTTTTTTTTTTAACCAGGTAAAGGGCCCATTGAGCTATGTAGCTCTTTTTTCAGAAGCAACCTGGCTATCACAAATGGTAGCTCAGTGAAGTGGCTTATCACGTGGACATTTATCGCAGCCAAATACTCTAAATGCACGTTGATTGGAAATGCACACTCCCAATATACAACAGGTGTCAGGGTCTGGATCGAACCCACGGCTTTCTGTCTAGCAGGCTAGGCAGTTAACTTCTCGCCACCATTGCACCCATGCATCTCGTTGCCAGGCAGCTAACCGTCGGACCTGCTGCTGTTATTATTTTTCCTGTGACCAAATGACGTGTGGAATGTGCCCGATCTCATCGGATCTCCGGTCCTGTGCAGGGTGGAGCCTGGTTAGTGCTTGGATTGGGTGACCACCATGCATAGCAGTTTGCTATGGGTTGCGGGTCTATGTGGTGAGCGGCAGAGGGCGGTGCACAATCCATTGTAGTACCGTAGTGCTAAGCACTTCCGATGAGCACGGTTGGCTACATAAATTCAACAGGCTTACATATGTTGGTCACCTTGACCAACCCGCACTGACTAACTTGATGAAATTTGGCGAAATAAAAACAATGCACGCGTACGCATTCGCAAAAAACCCCATAGCTGCTCTTTGCTGTCGCAATAAAAACATTAGTTTTGACGACGCGCGCTTCGATGGTGTAACTGCTACCACAGTTGCCCATGCGCGTGTGTGACTTTGACGGCCGGTTTGCCCCATCCCCGCAGAGTGCCTGGTGAGCTTGGCGACGCTGGACGTGCAGACCATGGGCACGGAGTGCCTGTCGGCCGTCAAGATCGTGGAGCACCACACCCCAGCGCCGCACGTGCCGGCGGACAGCCGCAGCACCAGCGGCGCCTCCGCCGCCGCTGCTGGCGGCGACGCTCACCTCGCCCCCGCAAGCGGTGGTACGCAGCAGCAGGCAGCCCCTTGCGTCGCACCCGCCTCCTGGACACCTGTGAAAAAGAGCTTTATAGCTCATCGGATTCCTCCAGTAATAAATACATGTTCTGGCGATTCTGAAATTAGCAGAGCAACAAGTGAGCCGAATTGGCAATAGATCGGCGGTCAATAGATAGGCCAATGATGCAAATGATTTCTATCGAAAAGATAAGGCAAATATCTCCCGTATAGCCTTAACGGCCTGTTGGGACAAGTGCTGTTATTAGCGAGTGCCACACGAGGGGGTGGGTGGTCGGTGCTCCACCTGGCTGCCTTTGTCTCCCCAGTGGCGATGTTTACACATCGCAACAGGTACTCATTTGAGGCGGAGTTGACCTAGGGAAAGGGCCAGGACCGGTTAAGATGATTGTCACTGGTGATGATGGTGGCCATGAGCGGGAATCGAACTCGGGTCGCCGGGTTCGTAATGCTGCGCGCGAAACCGCTGCAATTCCGCTCCCCCTACAGAAGCAAGCTGTCTAGCAAGCTCGCACAGAAGGACGAGCAAGCGGAGAAGATTGAAATAAAGACGAGAAAATAACAGGCCATTTAAGCCGACAAATAAGCATTGAGAGAATGAGTTGAAACGGTATAAAGATAACCAGCATGCACATAGAGAGGAGACCAGCAAGCAGGTGGCAGGCAAGCAATAAACAAGCGTGGAGACAAACCAGCAAGGGCATAAAATATCAATTGATGCATGTTTTGAGCAGACAATCGCGTGTTCCATTGATATTACACTCAGTGTTGGGCTTCTTTATTCATGTGTAATGTGTAGCAGCTAAGCTGTGACTTTTGTGTTCAGCCTCCAGGGGTTCATTGTCCACGTCTGCTCTGGGGACAACCGAGGTGGACGGAGAGACCTTTGCGTGTCAATGGTGAGTTTTAAAATAAGCTGGGCAAGCCACTTGGTTGAATGAGCAACAACTTATTAGTGAATTGGAAACGGCATACCCACGAATCAAGGAGCAAATGTGACTGGCAGCCTTTGAAGAGTTGTTCAAATGTATCAAGAGAATTGTTTCAATCGTGCGTACAAATGGCTACTATTGTAATTTTGGGAGTCGGAATAATTATTAATCTATTAAAGTAGATTGTTACGCCCATAATAAATACAGTAAAACCTTGGATTGCGAGTAACTTGGTCTGCGAGTGTTTTGCAAGACGAGCAAATTTTTAAAAATAAATATTAATCTGATAAACGAGCGAGTTCTTGCAATACGAGTAGTACGTGCAGTATACACTTTGTCTGCCGAGCGTCACGTGATCACAACTGATATCCGAGTGCTTTGGATTACAAACACGTTTCTGGAACGAATTATGCTCGCAATGCAAGGTTTTACTGTATACACATTGTACGGTTCATCTGTTTAAAAACAAGAGAAGCTACAGTTGA
>CM025615.2:5131474-5145296 GCA_014621495.2 Entosphenus tridentatus | reverse complement strand
TTGTAAAAAAGGTGTCAGTTTTGTTGACAGATGGGTAAAAAAACAATTATCAACCCAGTAATAGTTTAATTGGGAATTACCAAATCACAGACCTTTTAATGTGCACATAAAGACACTGATATCTATATTCACAGTGAGTTAGCCATAATCTTCACGTTATAAATTGAAAATAACTCGAAATTAGAGGCAGCCAAAGTGAAAATATCTGTATACGTATAACTAAATGTTTGCCGTTATGTCAGCCAGAAAATATGTTGTGAATGCGTTCTCACATGATGAAAGGGCATCAATACAAAATAAATATTTGCTCAAATGAACCAATATTAAGCAAAGCAACGCTTTGCTTTGTGAATATATTAGTAGCCTGAGCCCTTTCAAGCATTGCGCCTTTACCCACCCAGGTTAATAATGTTGATTTACAATACAGTATGTTAATGCCAAGATGTTAGGTTGATCGATCAATGTTTATTACTCGATGTAATTATAATTGATGCCAGACCCTTGGCCTACCATTTAAAGCAATGCGATTGGATCTTTGATGTTAAACGTGTGTTAACAAACGGCGTGCATGTTGGTTTTAAAGGCTTATACGCTTAGCGTTAACAGCGACGGCATGTGTTTTCGTTTGTTTCCAGGATAAGCACTGTACGAAAGAAGCCTTGCAGGCAGGGCTTAAAAAACTGGAAGAAAAAATACAGTCCGAAAAGCAGCAGCAGCAGCAGCAGCCTTCCAGGTGAGCTCGCCAACAGTGACCAACAATCGCCAGCGTACACTGGCACTGCCATGAGGAACAGTGGAGGCTTCTCGTTGTCGTGTACGCTAGCGCACGTAACACGTGTCGCAGGGTAAATCAAACGGGATGTTAAACTAAATAGGTTGAAAATTACTTCCAGTTTCCAGGGCCAATTTTGTTGCAAACAACAAACTTGAATAGTCATTCCACAATGAACCCCAACCGAGTATTTGACACTTCTTCTATTCCAGCTCTTGCCAGATAGGCAACGTCAAATATCCACCCTAATATGTTGCAATATTAACAAAAGTGTTATTTTTTAACAGGCACATGTCACTCCATCCCATGCCTTCATCTCTCTCCTTACATACATTTTCCCCATTCTATCTCTCATTCATATTCACTCTCTCCTTCACTATCTCTTTTTTGCCTTCCTGCTTCCCATCCTTCCCCATTGTATCTTCTCCTTCGATACTGAAATCTCTCTTCTTCCCACATACCCTTGTACCCTCCATCTCCCTCCCCCCCCCCCCCCCCCCCCCCTCCCTCCGCTCCCATCTCTCCCTCCCCCCTTCCCTGTTCATCTCCGTCGTCTGCCTGTGCACCGCCTCTCGGCCAAATCGTGGCTCTCAAACACTCCCTTGTCTGCCCTCGTTTTCGCCCCCGCAGCCACGCTCCCTCAAACCCCGCGGCAGCATCGATGGGAGCGTCGGCGCGACCGCTGGCAACGCCGCCGCTGGCTGGCACTCCCCCGGGGTTTGCCACGCACGGACGCCCGGTGAAAACCCTGGCGGGACACCCGGGTGCCGCCATGCTCGCCCTGCGCCGGGGTTCACGCTCGCTCACCTTCCGCGACTTCACGGTAAACCGGCTCGTGCACGGGCGATGCTACTCAGGGGAGCCCGGTCCCCCGTTCGTTCACCTGCCGATTTTGACATGTTAACTCAACCGAGGCTAACTAAACCGAGGCTAACTCATCCTGGTAGACGGGAGGTCGTGGGTTCTTTTCAAACCCTGACGCCTGGTGTATATTTGGCGTTTGCATGTTTTCCCCGTGGTTGCGTGGATTTTTCTCCGGATCTGGTTTTTCCCTCTACATTTAGAATCGACGTCCGTTTAGAATATTTGGCTGCGATCAATTTCCACGTGATAAGCCACTTCGTTCAGCTATTATTGTTGGACAGGTCGCTTCTGAAGAAGAGCTGTATAGTTCAGTGGGCCTTACCTGGTAAAATAAAAATAGTTTAGCTTAGATTCTAAATAAGTGAAAAACCGGAGTACTTGGAGAAAAATCCACGCGATTCTGGGGAGAACATGCAAACTCCAAATATACAGGCGTCAGGGTCGGGATCGAACCCACGACTTCCAGTATACCAGGCGAGGTAGTTAACATCATCTTTTTGGTACCACACATAGTTTGTGTGTCCCATGCTGTCGAAAATAAATTTGAAGCTTTGTTAATGTGTGAGATTCTGCACGTAATGTGTGTGAAAGCGTCGGGTGTGGGACAAATGTGTTAAGAAGCATTTGCAGGTTATTTGCAGCTCGTCACGAGGCTTTGCTGTAAAGCAGCAGTCGTGCTTGAAACATTGGAAGAAAAAAAAACCAGCAATATTATTTCAATAAGTTACGGCCAGTGATATCAGAAGCCAATCGGGATGGTGCACCGTATCTCCTGTGACCGCACAGGAGTGCACGAGCTGATCTGGCAGTGACTCAGGAGGGCTCTGGGCGGGGTGATTGAAGGCGTTGGACGAGAAACGGGCGTGCTTGGAGTGCATTGCGCTTCAAATCGGTCGAGCCCAAGCGGTGTTTTTTTGTCGTTGTTGTCGTCCACATGAAGCTGTGGACGTTGGCAGCGACTCTCAAAGAAAAACATTTTTTTAAAATTAAAAGTTCATCGCACACTCGACTGCTTCTTGGGATGTCAGCTACTGTGGTGCCCGGCCAGCAACCATTGGTTCAATCGTACGCCACGTTGTTTCTCGTCTGGTGCGCTGTCCAGGATGACAAGGAAGGACCCATCACAAAGAGTATCAGGATAACGGCTTGTCTCGTGCTCCGCAATATTGCCAGGCACTCGGAGTCCGGAAGGAGGTATGCATCTGCATGTTTGAGTACACGGATACCGTTTTCTTTTTTGCACGGAGATAAAGCTGGTTGTAGTTACTGGCGAAAGGTCGTGCTCAGATTGTAAATGTTGTGGCTTTGCTCTCCAACGCACCGGTGTGCTGTACTAGTATACTACACTAAACACTACTATGCACTACACTACTATACACTACACTACTATACACTATACTACACACTAGTGCTGTATTAGTAACGAATTGGCACGTTATGTTTACGTGACAAACCTCACTAATTGGCTGTGGCGGGTTTAACGACACATTTTTTTATTTATGCGATCTAACCCAAAAAAACCTGTATTATGGATTAAATTTGTATATTTGTCTCCATTCAAAAAATCTGGATAATAGTGATTTTATACGGATATGTTATGTATATGTATGCAGTCCTTTGTCAATATATTGCTGGATAAAGATCTCCCCCCACGTTGCGTTGGTCAGTGCGGGTGTTGGTAGTGATGGGTCGCCCAGGTCTGGCCGAAACCATCATGGGCGAGTGTCTGGAATTGCAACGTGTTACAGTGTAGGTGGTATCTCGATAGCAATGGTTCTTTACCTGGGGGTGTGAGATGCCATTTCTGAGAACATAAACGGGTGCAGGCTGCAGGTAAGATTAAGAGCCACTGCTCTATAGTTTAGCACGGTAATATATTATCACACGTCCTGCAGGTTTATAGAATTATGTTATTGGCCATTTAAGCAATTTCAATATATATTGTGTACGTAGTGGCTGAGGACCACATAAACGATTTCTCTTTCGTGGGGGGACCCTCAATTTTTTTTATATTTCCTCTTGCTTTGTGATGGGTAATGTGACCCCCTAACAGCCACTGATGCTGTAGAGAAACCCCCAAGTGTTTTTGAGAGCCGCTCACGGGCCACAGCTTTCGCGGCCTAGGGTAACGCATCAGCCTCAACGCCCCCGTCTCTGCGTTCTGACGCGCGCTGGCCATGTCCCTGACCGCAGGCTGGTGCGTCGGCACGAGGCTCACCTCTCCACGATGGCGCTGAGCGGCATGGAGGGTTCGAGCACGCTCGCCAAGTGTCTGTACGAACTCGCTCAGCACCCGCCGTCGCCGCAGAGGCGGCACGCACGCTTTCCCGCGGACGACGACCAGAGACTCTAGCGCCCTCGGACGGGCGGTTCGGTACGTGCGCGCTCGCGTACGTGCGCATCTCTGTAACTGCAGCGGACAATCACGGCGGGGGTGGTGGTGGTGGTGGTGTGGGGGGTGGGCGGTGAACTCTCCCGGAAAGGAAGTGAACTCACAAAAATGGTCGTGGCGCGCACGTGAGAGAGAGACGACACCGCCCCGGCGTGAAGTTGAGAAAGTGTCCCCGTTGCGCACCTCCCCACCGCCGCCCCGAACTCCCCCACCACCTCATCCCTCCCCACCCACCCCCCTCCCACTGCTGCCCTTCTTCCCAGCTGCTCCAACGTCTCATCCGGCCTCTGCAAAGAAGAAAAAAGTATCTATTTTTTGAAAATCTTGGACGTTACCTGGAGAATCGCTCGTCCTTCCTACGGTTCCTCAATTCTGTGTGGAATATCTTCGTCTTGTGTGGTGGGGAGTTGGAAGCGAAATAGGTTTTAAACAAGACCAGTTGCAGCGGTGGCAGTCATTTTAAAATATTGGTCCTTAGATAGTTTAGATTTGTGCTTTTTCCCGAGGAGATATATTCCACTTTAGGATTCTAGAGAGAGAGAGACACGCAGACACTGGGAATACTTTTTTTTTCAGAAAGTAAGACTTTTTAAAATAAAACAATAACAGTGGTTGTTTACTATAATATAAGGGTAAATTTATTCGATTAAATGGCATTAAATATTTTAATATACAAAGGGTAGATGCCTTTTTCCCTACTTTTAAACCAAGACATTACAATACATTTGAACCCGCATTGGTTAGGACCTTTGAGTTTATTTTAGAATGGTTGAAATGTTGAGGATTGGTAACGTCTCTCGGTCAATTAATTTGATACAAAGTTACAGCTTCTTTAAGTTCAGTCAACTGTCAACTTTTGTTTTCATCAGTTTTTACAAAGAGAAAATATTGTAAATTATTGTGGCTACTTTGTTGAATTGTGTAAATTAAAAAGGCACCTGCATTAAATTACAGAATGAACGTTTCCAACTGAAGGCAAGCGGTCATTCAAACGGTATAACTTGATGCAAAATACCTTTGCAAAAAAAAATAAACGTAGATGCTTTATTTTTTATTTTGTGTGTGCCCACTTGCTTTTGCGGTAGAGTTTACGGTAGCCAGTGCGTTTCCGCACACGCTGACAAACTCGAACGCTCGGCAACTTGGAACCACGCGCCGCGACTTGAGAGGTGTAACACGTTTATCGGGTATTCACAGGCGCGTGGCGTGCTTGCTAGAGTTTCATCGTTACGTTTTTTTCATATCTCAGAAAGAGGACTTGGCAACGTGCGATATATTTGTATCCCTTGTGCGTGCGTGCGTGTGCAAAGTCGCAAACAGTCCCGGTGCTAACTGTAAACATGTTGCAAACTTTGCACAAGACGTTTCGGTTCAATACTCCTCCGCGCGTTATGTTTTCTTTTATTTTGGTCGCAACGGTGGGGGCGGGGGTTGGGGGGGGGCGAAGTTTGGCCACAGCGCTCCCAACAGCGCTCCCCCACAGCGCTTCCCGTGCCGTCGCATACAATGGCTCGCAGCGTCCAGCGAGGAGCCAGCGACGCAGCCTAGAACGGAGAATTAAGTTGGCGGCCACTTGCACGCTTATTGAGCTGTTGCCGCCGCCTCTGAGGCTCCGGACATTTGAGCCGGATCTCCTTCTTCTTCACTACTTTCTTCCTGCCCCCCCTCCACTCCCCGACCCCCCCCTGCCATTTCTTAGCCGTTAAAAATCCATGGCCTTCCCCCGTCTCTACGCTGCCTCCGCCCCCCCCCCCCCACAGCAGCAGGATGTCCTAAGGCAAATTGAGCTGGCCACCTACTGCTCCATTAGTATTGGAAAAGCATTGCAGAGTTTGATTTTGAGTTCGTGTTTGAGAACAAACGTTGGGAAGCATGGGGAGAGAGTTAAAGCCCCCCCCCATCCCGTCGACGGAATGTCTGGATGCTTCCGTTTGTGCTCGTTGAGCACCGTTGTAGCGCCCTGAACGTTATTGCATTTTGCTTACTTCAAAGTGTGAATAGGTTTTTGTTCGGGTTGTGGTAAAGTGTTGTTCATTATGTGAGTATTTATAAAGAGCTCAATTGGAAAGTGCATCTTTGGGCAGGCTCGGTTGCAAAAGCGTTGTTTTTTCCCACTGTGCACCACAATATTGAATGATAAAAACCAATTCTTACCAAAGCATTTTTAATTGGCTTAACTTTCAAATATTTTTTTCATTAAATGCCCTTTGGATATTTTCAAAATAGAATTTTACTAATTAAGTGAGAAAGGCGAGTACAGATTTATCGATTGGGGGGGGGGGGTGGGAGGGAGGGAAGATTCACACTGGAGAGAGTGTAACTCGAATTTGAAGGGTTTATAAAAGCGAATTAACACCGATAAAGAACGCTTGTGTGAGCATCATTTGCCACAAGCTTATGGATCGCCGCTCTGGTGAAACGTGGACTGGTAATATCCTTATTTTGGTGCCCTATAAAATTAACTTGTGGTTTTATTTTTTCCCCACCCACCCCACCCCTGTTCCTCCCCGCTGACTTAAAACGATGACACAACCGCCGGTAATGAAGTCGCTGTTTAAAGTTGGAAAACACACATGCGCACGTGTGTGTGTGTGGAAGCTTGGCATCCCATATACTGGTGAAGACGATCAAGGCGTGACAAAACCGGCCGTGCGCTCAGAGCGCGTGCTCTGAGGTGGTCATCTTCCGCCGTCCGCAGCAAACAAGCACACGGCGCTGTCCATCGATTTGGCGAGATTTACGCAACAACAAAGAACTTGAACTTCTGTACTGAAATTCAGCGCAGGGGGCCCATAGCGGGCGAGGGGGGAGGGGTGCGGGGACCGGGGTGGGGGCAGCGATTGGAGCAGTCAGGAGGTGGGCATGGAGAAAAAGCCAGGTGACCACAAACCTGCCGTGCGTGGCACGGGGAAACAATACCTTGCGAAATGAAGTTCTTTTAAAGTCGCGAAGAAGATATGATGGGGGGGGGAGGTAAAAGGAGAAAATATGAAACACAAATACCCAGCGAATTCACGAGTTGGAAAGTATGCGTTTTTGTTCATTTGTTTTTCGCAGTTGTGTTTTTTTTTAAGTTCACGCAACGCCCAAGACTGTTAGAGCAAGAAGCATCGATTAGAGATGGGGAGCGGTAGAGGGGAAAGAGGATTTTTCCCCGAGTGAGTTTGGTTTTCTGTGACATTTTGTCTTCACACCAGCATAAACTAACCTGATGTTTCAGCAAGAGAAAAGAACGCTGTATAGTGTAAACAAATATGGACCACTCTTCACGCTTAAACACTTTTGGACCAGAGCTCTCGGACTCCTGACAGCTTTCTGCATTAGACCCACGCTTAAAAATAATAACGTTAAAAAGATAGATATGTATGCATATATCCAATCTCTTGCGTTGTACTGTAAAAAAAAAATATGGTCATTTGTAAAGGTGTTATTGCTAAATATTTTTTACACTTTGGTCCAGGGACAGGTCAAGTAAAAAGATGCTTGTATGAGGGCAAGGACCTGTGGGATTATAACCTCCTTTTACAATAAATGAAATTCCTTTGTGAAAGAAAAAAAACATTTACAAAAAAAAAGTTAAATGTAAGTAAAATAGAAAGAAAAAAAATTCGATTGTCATGTAACTGAAAAACGTGAGAATGGTTTAGCTTTCGTTTTGGGGGTTTTATTGTTTGTGTCGGTTGATATTGATGTACATATGTGAATAGTGTGCATTGTGCACTACCCATTTAAAAGGGGTAGTTTATACTCTTAAACACCAGTGGTCAGCCGAAAGGTCTTCATTTTGTGTGCATGAACGCAAAGTGAAATGGCTGAGAATTTACACAAATCGCTCGGCGTTTCTTTTTTGAATTATAACTTTTTTTTTACAACAATAAAGTTCATGAATAATAAAAATAAACGTTTAAATGGTAATTATTTAATGCAATTTTACTTCTCCGTTTTTCACGGTACGGATGTAACATTTGTTTAAACAAAAAAAGAGAAAAATGTGACCAGTTGTGGCTATGTATGTACCCTATACTCACAACCTGATTGTAATGTTTGTCCGGTAACGGAGCGTTTCTCAAAATTTGGAATTTTCTGTCGCCCCCCACCCCCCCTCCCTCCCGTTAAGCAGCTGGTTGCTCGTCAGCGCATCAACCAGTGGACGTTTTTAATCCCAAACGCAAACCTGATGTTTAGTACAAATATCTACTTGTATAGGAGGTTAATTTTTGTATGTAAAAATTGGTTTAATACATACATTTTATACAGGAATTTCTTCTTTGTATTATATTTGTATTTCTGTGCCAGTGTGAAAATGTTCCATACTCGTGTTTTTTTTCCTCTCTCTCTTTTTTTACTTCAAATGTCCTCGTTTAAAATTGTCTGCGTGCGCTTCAGCTGTGTCCATGCAGTGCCCCAAAAGAATCCTTCAAATGTATAACTTAATTTGCTACCCCCCACCCCATTTCCCATTTAAAATAGCGGCGAAAAAAAGTGAATGAGACGTGTGTGCCCTCCTCCTACCCCCTCCCCCCCCCATCAACAGGTTTAACCGGGGGGGACCCGCCCAAGAATAGCATTTTTTTTCTGCTTTGTTGAGTTAAACGTTTGTGAATAAAAAGTCTGCGCAAATTACACCGTTCATTCGGACCTCTTCCATTAAATCAATTTTGACGAAAGGCCACAAACAACCACCCCCCCACACCACCACCACCCTGTTCTAGAACGAGGCTGGCGGGAGAACATCCTGAATGTCCGGGCTATGCCTACTCTCTTGAGAAATGCGTCTGTAAAATTCATTACATTGCACTAGACCACGCAAAATGATGGAAGTGGTACTTAAGAAGTGTGCATGGTTTATTCTTAATTTATTGTCAGTGTCAATATTCAGTAGCTATTTCTTCCCTCCGATATATACATTTGAAGAGAACGTTAAAGTGCTTTTTGTGGGGGGGGGGGAGCGTTGATATTTCCAATCTTTAAGTCAAACGGCGTGAAACGGCAAAATCCGCAGTTTAAATTGGCTTGTTCGCTGTGTACACCTGTGGTTAAGATTTAAACGTGGTCAAGTATTAATGTTGGTCAGTGGAGGTTCACACAACCAGCAGACCTCTTAAGATTACTGGTTCCCTACAGTTGTAGATGACAGGCATAGAGGGTGGGCAGCTATGAACTACGTGCAGAGTTCACGTAAAGGGGAGTCTATGGTCTAAATCGGAGTGAGGTGTGAGTTGGGCTTGAGCTAATGTAGCCCCTCCACCACGACGCAGAGCTCGTAAAACCCCCTTCGAATTACTTTGGGCAACAACCGTTGTGGTTGAGAAGCCGTGGCGGTGAACTGCGACTCCATATTCGGGCAACGTTTTGACGACCTTTCAGGTCGAACGCTTCTCTCGACTTTCAACAAAAAAATATACGAGTCTGCTGAACACAGCCACGTGCGTGTGTGTGTGTGCGAGCAAGTTGTATAAGATACATCGCCATGTCAGGTGTGCACTTGGGCTTTCATCAGATGTAGTGATACGCAGGGCCTCATTTGATTTATCAACCTTTCGTGTACTTCGAGGATGTCAATACAGCTGTTAATGATCGGTTAAACTCATGCCTGACCGCACACCTTTAATCCTTATTGGAGACAGAACAAATAGGACCACAGTATAAATGATAACATGCATGCCCGTGCGCATTTTGCTTACTGGAATATCAGATCGGTTTAAGGGCCAGAGCACGTCGATGAATTTCCCCGATCCGAGTAACTTTTGAGCAACGTTCCACCAAACGCCGCTGATGGCACCCAATATCGGCAGGCGACAGTCCGATGCAGAGACGTCACTCGGGATAGAGGCGTGGTGTAGGGACACAGACGAGCAGGTCAAATATTTGGGGTGGCCTGCCTTGGTGTCAATTTAGGGACGTCTACGTGTGTAAAATTTTGGGAGTGTTGTCGGTAACATGTATGTACGTTTGTTGAACTTCCTTCGCGCCGTACGTAGCAAGCCGTGCTAATCGGAGGTGCCGGGGGAAGGACAACAAACTAAACACACAAAAATCAATTGGAAGGAAATGGATTTTCGGTAACGTGAAAAAAAATTGCAGGCAGATTTTTTTTTTCTAAAGCCACATCTAACTTATCGTTTAGCCCACGAGTTTGGAGCGCGGTGTGCGATGTGGAAATTTTCACTGCGATGGTAACGCTGTAATATTGGAGAGGAGCGGTTGGGGGGGGGCGGTGAAGGTCAAACCCAGGTGGTGCACTGCTGCCTCGGACTCTTGACGATCATTGTCTCGTTTCACAAATCCGGCGAACGCGTTGCAATGGTCCCATGAGATGGAATGTCAAAGGCTCAGCAGAGTGCACGGTGTATAAGCAAGCATCGTATGTGGGGGGGGGGTATAGGTTTCTCGAGAAATGTTTTGTTATATCAGTAATGTCACCAGCCTTGTAGAACTTTCCACAAATTGAAGTTGGTCCCAACTTTGGGGCTGTTGTGTCGGCTTTCTTTATTCCCATGTGTGTTTTCTTATTTAAGTGCATTTAAAAATCTATACATATATATGATTTGTTGAAAGCAGCTGTCCATGCGAGTTGTGTTTTTCTTTTCGGCCACAAGGAAACTGCGCGCACCACCCAAACTGGGTGGCTTTGTTGTCGACTTTTTTTCGTCAGCCGAATTTACGTCCCTTGTGGGTGAGCACACACAACGTTTAAAATGCACTCGGACATTTTTTTAGGGTTGTTGTTGTTGGGTTAATATTTTTTTTATTCTGAAGGTTTCGTGAAAATATTTCGGTGCCCGTCCATCTAAACATTCCCGGGGCATTTCAGGGCGCGGGGGGGGATCCTGAAATTTCAACCATTGGGTGTAAAATATAAGTAATTAATAATGGGGAGAAAAAAATCAGTTGCGTTGATTTTTTTTCATGAGAACGAGTTCACAATGGCAGCTTTGTTCATTTCGGCGGTGGGGTTAAGGAAAACGACAACAACTCGATGCGATAAAAAAAACGAAAGGAAATACGAAAAAAAATAGGTGCTCGCTAAGTGCTGTTTGTGTACAAGTGTTGAATAATTCCAATTTGTCTTAAAGCGGGCTTTTTTATTTTATTAAAACCATTTTGCCCACAATTCTGTATTATCAACTGTATCATCCACTACCTGGCCTTGTCTTACCCCACCACCACCTCCTTCTGCCGGATTCCCCATCATCTCCTCCTCCTCCCACCCACCCAGCCAACCCATCCTTCCTGATCCCCCCCCCTCCCATCATCCATGTATTCTATATTCCACATAGCCCGGCTAGCTGCCCTGTCCCCCCCTCCCCCCTCCCTAGAGCTTGCAAATTGCGCTAGCACTGGTTTTACAAACTTTGGAGACGTTTGTAGTTTTAAACAAATGTTATAAAATAATAAAAAAAAAACTTTTAAGTGTTTTGAAATAATGAAACCGGTGTCTGAGTCTTCATTCCCGTTGTGTCAAAGTAACATTGCGCGCGTGTGCGTGTGTGTGTGGTTCGATTCTTCTTCGTCCACTTGTGAATTGCGAGTCGTTGTGAGGGTCGCTCCTCTTGCTTTCCGCTGTTGCTGGAGGGCGACTGCCTCCGACTGCCCAGCAGCGGCAGCAGTGGCGTTCTTGTGTGCTCCCCCCCCCCCCATACCGTGCGTTGCACCCAACCACTTTGCCACCGCTCCTCAGTTCGAAGTTGCCTGCCCAGCGAAACGAAGCCGTGACACCCCCGGCGTGACTCTCGTTTTCGCCTGTTGCAGCTGGCGATGAGAATGGCGACAGCCGTCCACAAATGTTTGTTAGTTTTTGTTGTTATTCTTAGGTTTTGTCGGTAAAGTCACGTAGGTAAAAAATTAAATTAATAAAAGTGGAAATAAAAATCACGACGTTTCGGAGGCAACACAAGCTTCCGTCTTCAGGTGGAACCGTCACAGCACGATAGCTGTATCAAGTGAGAGAAATTCCAAGAAACAGTATGTGTGTATATATATACTGGTTGAGGGTGGGAGGAGCCAAGGTAGGCCCTGGATATTATTGTGAGGTTCGGTGCGGCTGAAGCACGCTGCTAGGAATGAGCCTTCGTTGTGTAAACTAGGTGCGGATGATGAAGCTTGTGTTGCCTCCGAAACGTGATTTTATTTTTAATTTACTTTTATTAATTTTATTTTTTTACCTACGTGACTTTACCGAAAAAACCTAATATGAATCCTTGCAGTCACGAAAGCTTCAAATCTGTGTTGTTTGTGTTGAGTGTCTTCTGGTGACAGAACATTGACCAGCAGACGGCGCTGCAGCACACGGACTGGCACGCACGACGGGAGGGTCCCGGTTCTTTTGGGAAAACGAAACGCAGTAACTCTTTGCTTCTTTCGGTAAAGTCACGTAGGTCGAAATAATAATAGATCACGACGTTTCGATCGCAACACAAGCAACCGTCATCAGGTGGGACAACCACAGCAAGAAAAAACTTGTGATGATGGTGGTGGTGGGGGTGGTGGGGGTGGTGGTGGTGATGATGGTGGTGGTGGTGATGGTGCTGGTGGGGGTGGTGATGGTGATGATGGCGGTGATGGTGGTGGTGATGATGGTGGTGATGGTGGTGGCGGTGATGATGGTGGTGGCGATGGTGGTGGTGATGATGGTGGCGGTGGTGATGATGGTGGTGGTGATGGTGGTGCTGGTGGTGGTGCTGGTGGTGGTGCTGATGATGGTGGTGATGATGGTAGTGGTGGTGGTGATGGTGGCTGCTGACCCAAGCCGAACGCCTCCAAGCTGAAGGGAAAGTGAATTCCGAAGCTTCGGTCAGAGCGGCCGCTCGCTCCACAGCAGCCAACAAAGTTGTCCACCAGGGGTGGCCTCTCATCCAGCAGTGGATTGACACCGTCGGTGGGGGAGGGTGGCAGTACGTGGTATCGCCGCTCGCGATGTGACAGATTGCCAAATGGATACGCGACATGGTGCTGCTGCTGCTGCTGCCGCTACTGCTGCTGTTGTTTAATTGATTTAGCCTCAGGTCGTGCCCTTTGTAGTCCAGAGCCGGTTGCGTTACGAAACCCAGAATTCGTGTCGCAGCTTCGTCTGCTTTCGAGACGATGATCAGACGGTTCGGTCTCGTTCGTAGAACGATGAACAGGCCGTTCGGTCTGTTGTACATTTATTTAGAGACATTTTTACGACAAACACATTTGTCAATAAAGTTCAATAAACTGTGGACTTAAAATTACAAATATATATTTTAAAATGTATGCACGTGTGACGTTTATTAATATTAGAGTCATCAGAGTAATAGGCAACGTTTTGGGCAATGGTTCTCCTGCATAGCACATACACAAAATGATAAATGATTACAATTAATGAATACATCATTGTTAATGAGGTACGTGCCATGAAGAAGGACTATAGCCGAAACGTCGTCTATAATTTTAGTTTCCCTTAAAACAAAGACGAAGATCCCCGTATAGCCTGAACAGACTGTTGGGACAAGTGCTGTTAGCGAGTAGCACCTATGAAGGCGGTCACGGCACACGAGGGGTGGGGTGGTGAGCACCACGCCCGGCCGCCTTTGTCTCCCCAGTGGCGATGTTTAATACACATCGCACCAGGTCCTCATTTGAGTCGACCTAGGGGAGACCCAGGACCGGTTCAGATAATCGTCACCGGTGTTGGCCGTGACCGGGAATCGAACTCGGGTCGCCGGGTTCATAGCGCAGCGCTAACCGCTACACTACCGCCACAAACACACAGACACACGTGGTGTCATCACCGACTAATGTGGAGGGTATATGTTAATGTGGAGTTAATA
>CM025615.2:5103964-5116466 GCA_014621495.2 Entosphenus tridentatus | reverse complement strand
CGGGGGGATATCGGGGGGCGCACACAGCCCCACCCCTCGTTGGGGACTAGGCATAAAAGGGGAGCTCCCTGGACGATCGGGGCCAGTTGTAGCTCAAGACCCAAGACCCAAGACCAGCCATCTGAGAACCCTGGGACGTTGTAAGGGCCAGTGGTGGGACTCTGGAACTCCCGGCACTACGTCCGTGTGAGGGCGAGTTCCAGAGCGTAGCCAGAGTAGTGTCGCTAGGCTGTGGGTGTTGGACTGTTGGACTGGACTGTTGGAGTGCTGTTGGATTGGAATAAAGAAGTTACCTCTACAAGTGTCTCCGGAACCCATGACACCCCCATCCACAAATGCGAAGGAGACATCGCAGCGATGACGACGACGATGCACTACTACTCCGCTGCTACCGGGCTTGACCGCCACCTGAATGTGACATTGTAGTTCGTTGCTCCGCATCTACATCAGCAGCCAGACGGAGGAGGAAAAAGGAGACTGTTGTGTTTCCGTCTCTCTTTCTCATCATCATGGTGGCTAGGAGATGTTGACTACCTCGCCTGCTATACAGGAGGTAGTGGGTTCGATCCCGACCCTGACGCCTGCTGCTGTATATTTGGAGTTTGCATCTCTCTCTCCCCGTGGTCGAGTGGATTTTTCTCCGGGTCCTCCAGTGTTTCCTCCACATTTAGAATCAACGTGCATTTAGAGTGTTTGGCTGCTATACATTCCCACGTGATGAGCTTCTGAAAAAAGAGCTACATAGCTCAGCCCGCCTTACCTGGTCAAATAAATGACTTTTTTTTATTGAATTAAACCACCAGTATTCAGTCAGGAAGACACGCATTACAGTGGCAACACTCGTGCCTCGCGGTTAGCAGCGTCCGAGTTGCAATTCCGACTCGGGAACTTTTCTGAGTGGAGTTTCGATGTTCTCCAACGCCCCCAGTGCCGCCCCCCTCGTATGGATTGAGTTCCCTTCGTGGTCACCAGCTTCCTACAAAAGCTACACACCTACAAAGGGGACTTGGTCGGCGCCAACACATCCCGTTGTCGTGGGAGCCTTGCTAAAAAAGTAAAGTATTTGGACCCAGTGTGCGCTATCCAGGATTACCCGTCTCATCACGATCACGTGTGACCAATCAACACCGGCTCACGGGTGTCGTTGTTGTTGTTGTTGCCCGTGACAGTGCTTTCTTGTCTGGAGTACAAGTGGAGCCAATCGTACGTTCTCAATCTGTGCTGACGGCGGGTGTTATCCGCTTTCACCCCAGAGCTAAAAATAACAGTGGTATTGCTGACGGACCAAACGTCCCCAATGCGTGACCTCCCTGTCTTTGGACTCGGCGTTGTTGATTTTCCTGGGTCGACAAGACACGTATTTATATGTCAAACGGCAGAGTCAATTAGCCGGCTCCTCTCCATCATCACCGTCATCATCGAAGGGGGTGGAACAAAAAAAAAACGCTTCATTTAAATTCCATCGGCCATCGAGTGTAGACGTCGTCGAGAGGCGTACCTCGGTCTTCCGTTCGTTATCTGGCCCGTATACAACAACAGCGCGTGACGGCTCTCACGGGCGAAGCTGCCAACCCGAACGGCTCTTATCGAGCCGAGCGGACGTGGCCCAGGAGAAGCCGGCAAAAACCCGCGGCTCCGAAGCCGCACGCAACAGGCCCCTTCCTAAGGACCGCTTCTCCACGATGTTTATTAAGGACCGCCGTCGTGTATTCAACGCGTGCATTGTTGCGGCTCTTTGATATGTTGAGCAGGGGGTTTGTGTTGTTGTTGTTGATGTATTATTTGAGTTTGCCAACCCCTGCTCTGGACGACCGTGCCAGTTTTGTCAGTGGGAGAATTCCCCTCGCTCGGCTCGGCACTCCGGTTACTTCATGGAAAATACTTTGACAAAAAACGCAACGGGGTACATTTTTTTATTACGAGTGAGGAATCGAGGTAAAGTTTCCAAAACATGGAAAACGTTGCCAATGGCACTGGCGCATGCAAGGCCTTTGTGGCTTAACCTTGTGAATCGTGGTTACAAAGTTCTGCATTGTCACGTGACTCACCACAACACTGCACAGAGATCAGACTCCTACATCGCCGAATGATTTGTCCGTGCCAACTCAGTAGTAAAATGCTACCTGCGATAGAATGTTCAACAGTTAGGTTACGACGAAATGTTTTTTTTGTGTTCAAATGAACACATTATTAGGATCACGATACATCCACCACCTCAAGCAAGTGAGAATCAATCATTTACGATTCATGCAAATTACGTGCAAATGTTGCTCGTGTGACGAATCAGACGGAACGACACCGGTGACGTAATCAAGACAGCTCAAACCGGGGCGCAAAATCGAGTTACTGAATAGAATCATCATCCATAAACCGTGACAATTTTTGCCAAGTGGAGGGACGCCGGGGTGAGTCGCTATCCTGGTTCCCATTCGGCCAGTTCAATTTAAACTAAACTATTTTATTTTACCAGGTAAGGCCCTATTGAGCTACATAGTTCTTGTTCAGAAGCGACCTGGCTATCACAAATGATAGCTCAACGAAGTGGCCTATCATCACGTGGAAATTTACAGCAGCCAAATACTCTAAACCCGTGGTGACGTCGAGTCTAAATGTGGAGGGAAAAACCGGAGGACCCGGAGAAACATCCACGCGACCACGGGGAGAGAGAGAGACACGAAAACTCCAAATATTCAGCAGGCGTCAGGGTCGGGATCGAACCCACGACCTCCTGTATACCAGGCGAGGTAGTTAACATATCCTAGCCACCGTGGCGCCACCATTGAAGACCCATCAGTCGTAGTTGCTGGAGCGGGGCTCCCGCTGGTTCTTGCGCGCGTAGTTGAGCTCGGCGCCGGCCGTCAGCAGCAGGTCGATGCCCGTGCAGAAGGTGGCGTCCGCCGCCAGGAACAGCGCCACCTTGCCACTCTCCTCCGTGGTGCCCATGCGTCCCAGCAGCTGGGACGAGAAGGGTCCAGGTGGGCACACAGAGATCACAGATCCCCCCCCTCTGATGCTGGTTTGCTTGTCGGAAGGGCGCCAATGAGTAATCGAAATTGCGTGCACGGACACACACGGACACACACACACAAACAACAACGATCCCGCTTGAAGCCTTAACAGACTGTAGGGGCAAGTGCCGTTAGCGAGTAACTCCTATGAAGGCCGGAACGACAGACGAGGGGGGGTGGGTGGCCAGCACCATGCCTGGCCGCCTTTTTCTCCTTAGTGGCGATGTGTTTACACACCGCACCAGGTACTCATTTGAGACTGAGTGGCCCTAGGGGAGGCCCACGACCGGTTCATATAATCGTCACTGTTGTTGGCCGTGAGCGGGAATCGAACTCGGGTCGCCGAATTCGATTCCCGTGCACAACTGGGTACACACCAGGATTAGTCCAATTGTCAAGTCACGTGTGGTGGTCGTGTCCATTGTAGATACTCCAACTTCGTTCAAGACGTCTGGCCAGCGTGGAAGAGAAGGCCAAAATACTCTCTCTCTCTCCTCTCTCTCGAGAGAGAGAGGAGAGAGAGAGACAGAGAGAGGCTCAAGAGAGCACCTCCTAGAAGAATCTCTTCCGTCAGCAGTGGCATGAGCAAGTGAAATTCGGGCCTCCTTCTTCACGGACGAATCCAAATTGGCGTCGAGTCGCGTGCGATCTCTCACCTGCGCATTCTCTCCACCTTTAACGGTCGCCTCTGGGTTGTCGGTTCCATTGGCGAACTCCTGCCACATCGGGGTCCAGATATTTCCTGGCGAAATGCTGCAACGGCAACGACATTGAGAACGGGGGGTCAACGCGCGCAGTCTGCGTCTCTGAGCGCCGATGATTCTCATCAGCTTCCACGTGCGAAGTTTGCAGACGACAGGCTGCAACTTGCACCGCCACTGGCTGTCGATGAGCTCCACTGGGTCTGTCCGTCTGACACGGACCGCAGCCCGAGGCCAGGTATGCGGCGGAGCGCACCTCCACGCAACTCCGATTGGCACGGTTGGCTACATACGGTGGGACAGAAGTTCAGCATACGTACAAGCAGCGGCACGTTGTTAGCCGAAAGATGAACATTCGCATGGCCAGACACCCATCAACAGTTCCTGAAGAAATGCATGCGTTTCCGGTCCTCTCGCCTGAGAGTCACCGTCAGATAAACTGAGAGGCTTCAGTGTTTTTGTGCATAATGTACTCAGGACGAATGCCTTTGGTGCAAGTGTCTGTGTGTCTGTTTGAAACTTAAGGCTTAACTCGGCCTACACAGATTTTTCTGGTATAAACTGTAAAACTATAAACAATGTTTTATTTTACGAGGTAAGGCCCACTGAGCTATGTAGCTCTTTTTCAGAAGCGAACTGCCTATCACAAATGATATCCCCACGAAGTGGCTTATCGTGTGGACATTTTTATAGCAGCCAAATACTCTAAACGCGTGTTGATTCTAAATGTGGAGGGAAAAACCCGGAGGAGCTGGAGAAAAATCCATGCAACCATGGGGAGAGAGAGAGAGAGAGACAACACGCAAACTCCAAATATACAGCACGAGTCAGGGCCAGCATCGAACCCACGACCTCCTGCATACCAGACGAGGGAGCTCACATCTCACCACCGCGGCGCCCCCATATTTGTGGTGGATTCCGTGCTGAGGGACTGAGCTGAGGTGTTGTGTGACGTGGAGGGCGATAGGAGGGGTGTGTCTGGTTATTATTGCAGGCACGCAAACGCTCCTCGGAATAACACTTTGTCATAAAGCGCCGTTGCCCTTCCACAAAACCTCCGGCGCTCATCCATTGCGGAGTCGCTACAATTTCCCCGGAGGGACGCAACGACAACAACAACAACAACAACAACAACAACGCGGAGTTATCTACTCACTCATCGTCGTCTCCGAACTTGATTATTTTTGTCGTCGTCCATTTAGCCGACCCGTCGACCCTCGTTACGGTTCACGGGAGGAGGAGGAGAGCGACAGGGTGGGCGGGCCGGCTGGCCACATCGGTCCGGCTGGCCACACCGGGCCGGTTGGCCACACCGGGCCAGCGTGCGGCGGCGTGAGCGACGCGCGCGGGGAGGTGCGGCCATACCTGTTGACGCGCACGTTGTAGCGACTCTCGTCCACCGCCATCGCCTTGGTCATGGCCGTGATCGCGCCCTAACGGAGGCAAAGACAAAGATCCCCCGTGTAGCCTTAACAGACTGTTTGGGGCAAGTGCTGTCAGCGAGCAGCACCTATGAAGGCCGGCACAGCCCACGAGAGGGTTGGGTGGCCAGCACCACGCCCGGCCGCCTGTCTCCCCGGCGGCGATGTTTAGACACCACTGCTCATTTGAGGTTGAGTCCACCCGGGGGAGTCCCGAGACCCATTCAGATAATCGTCACTGGTATCGGTGGCCGTGAGCGAGAATGGAACTCAGGTCTCGGGGGTCGTAGCGCAGCGCCGCGCTAACCGCTACGCTACTGCCCTGCACACACACACACACGTCACGTCACGTTTCCGATAAGGCAGAGGGCGTTGGGGAACGCTCGCAATGTTTACCATGCCACGTAAGAATCTGTGAAATATATATACACACAAATAAAATAAAAAGCACGCAGGGTAGAGTCAAGTTTAATTTTTGTCAATTAAAATTGTGCAGAGATGTATTGTCTGGCAACCCCCCTCTCCCACCCCAATTAACCCCCTCATTACCCCGCTCCCCCCATCCCTTCCCCAAGCCCACATATCTCCCCATGGGCAATTTCATTAATATTCATATACGCATTGAATTGTACTGTACTGTGTACATATGATTCAATGCGTGTATTGCGCGATAAAATAAATCGTAGTCATTCGATGAATCGATTTATCATTCCGTCCCTAATGCTTTTCGTTTGACCACATATACCGACACCGAAGCCATTCACCTTAGCGAATTTCTTCGCCTACGTGAATTTCTTAGCCCCAACGTTCCATCGAGAGATCTCTGTGGGGTCTGCGGATCTCAAGCTCCTTTTTTTACACGCTTTTATTTAACTCACTCTGTTTTTCTTCTTGTTTTTTTTCGGTAAAGTCACGTAGAAGGGAAGTAATAAAATAATAAAAATAATAAAACAATAAAATAATTCTCACGACGTTTCGGCCACAACGCAAGCAGCCGTCTTCAGGTGAAACCAGGTCTGTCGAGGCGACAGCGTCTGAATGGAACAGCACACGTGCTTGGAGCATATATATAAGCTGGGTTGGGAGGGGGGGTGAAGGGGGGGGGGCGCCTTAACAAAAGAATTTGCATATCAAGAGGTATGTAATTAGTGCTACTTGTGTCCGTGCATTATGCAGGATTAGCAGCATCAAAGGGAGAGGATATGGGAAATGCAGGTATGTGAATAGTGTTACTTTGCCCGTGCATGATGCAGGATTAGCAGCATCACAGGGAGGTGATGGGGGTAGCATTAATAAAGGGATGAAGTGTTAATAGTATGTAGCTGCAGTAACTAAGACCACCACGTAAACAACTAAAGTATAAACTAGATAGTATCATAATTATACTAAATATACTCTACAATAAGCTGAGTTACTAACAGTAGGTAATACATTACAATTCTACGTCGTAAGAAATATAATATGCTTCCATCTAAACTTTATTCTCTTACATCGCACGAGTCTACACCGTACTTTATACTGCCATAGACAAACCCAAACATTAAATTATATACTGTATTGCTACTCTGTTTGTTGTCGTATTCTCAAAAAATCTTGTAACTCTATTTTAACCCACTTCCCAATGTCGTAACGACTGCAAACTTGGTATGCGTATGTCTTACTGGTGACAATACCATATTCTATCATTAAAATTAAAAAATATTTTTAAACATTCTTTTTTATATGTTATGTTTCGGCTTGGGTTTAATTGTCCACGCTCAACTGACGTTGGCTGTAAATCACCAAGGCCCCTTACGTTATGGCAAGCCTCGGGGCCACTTCCTGGAGACGTGGGGTTATGCCATTACTCGTACGATACATTTGATTAAAGTGTATTTAAAAAAATATATTTTTAAATATTACTTGTTTTTTTCTCCAGGGACTCGGCTGGGCTTCCTCCATGGAGGAACCGGGTTCTGGCCCTGCGTAGCCCCTAGACTCTGGAACGCTCTGCCCCTGAGAGTTCAGGAATTGTCCTTCAATTGTGGAATCTTCAAGTCTCGACTTGTTCAGGAAGGCTTTTTGCCTGATTTTATCATGAGGGTCTTGCCTTTCATTTTCATCATCTTGTTCGTAATGTCAGGTTTGTTTTATGCCGTTACCTCATGATCGTTGCTTGCTCACTGGACGAAGGGTGCTAATACAAGCCCGAATTATTATTATCGAGATTTGTTCGGGGAAAGCGGGGAGTTTGCGGATGTTTTCAGAAGATGCGTTCCACTCTGAGAATTAATTACTGGGCCCACACATGCTTCTGTTCCACCGTGTCTGTGAAGCTAAAGCGCTTATAAATGCGCCCGGTAAGTAAGCCTCTGGTACAACAGGTTCTACAGTGGCAATTTTTCAGTCTCGTAGTAACGAGGTGCTTTTAAATCTGTGTGCTTTTCTAATTAAAAAATTAAGCGGCTTGCATCACTTACATTTTTGTTACATTTTTAAATCGCCACATTCAGCACCAACACTTCCACTTTGAACGAAAAATTACATAATGGCAATGGAGAAGTTGGCAGGGGCTCAGAGGACGTGGATGGAAGACATCAATAACACCGCTGGCCTTATACACTAACCCAGCTACGAGTGGCAGCGAGAGACAAGTTTGGATGGTGGAGTCTGGTCGTGGATGTCACCAGAGGTCAAGGTCGAGCTCGACCTGACGGCACAAGGGATGAAAACCACAGCAACATTTTCTTGCTGTGGGTTTCACACCTGATGATGATTGCTTGTGTTGCAATCGAAACGTCGTGAGACTTTTATTGTTTTATTTTTATTATTTGATTCTTTCCCTTCTACGTGACTTTACCAAAAGAACCAAGAATATGAATCCCTGCAGTCACGAAGGCTTTAAATCGAAGGTGACCATAGGCTGGCATATGGAGCAACAGTCCTTTTTTAATGATCGGCTGGCCTACGCGAATAACACTCATTGCAGATCAAAAATATGAACTCTATATATTTATAGAGAGAGTATTTCTCCGTCGTGTTTTATACTGGATATTTTCACTTGCCAGACAAGGGACATCATCATCATCTGCATCACGTTCCATGGACAGGATAGCCCGCATGTGTCCACCGCGCATTTCGTCATTTGTCTTGTGTCAATATGCTCGTACAGTGCCACATGTCTCTGGCACCAATCTCTTATGTCTTCATCAAGCCATTCTCTGTTACATAGTTCCTACTGTTGTACATTCTACATTTCGTGCCAGTTTCCTTCTCATCACTAGCTCCATCATCAGGTGTGCTTCGATGTGCAACCTTTCCCTTACTTCTACGTCGCTCTCTGTGTGTCCAAGAGACACACGAGACAAAATCCACGGATGTCAATGTGCCAAGTAACCACATGTAGGTACTTTGCTAAAATTGAACACGTTATTATTTGTAAAAGTGGCCTTAATTTCATTGCTGCTTGTACCAGGAGGCTTGACATTGTTTTACTCTGAAACACGTGTCGCTTTGTAATGCTCTTTGCACACATTCCCGATAGATTGTTGTTGCATTTAGCTGGCACACTCGTTATATAAGCTAATTAAGTGCGGTTTTCCCATTAACTCAATACACTTATTGTATTCGCATGCTTGTTCATTGTTCATTCGGGACATTTATCAGCTTGGCAGAGGCCTATTAATTTGACAATCTTGGCACTGACGCACAATCATGACCCAGTCTAAAGCGAGGCACACACTGCAGAAGGACATGGGGTACAGGAAAGGTTCATGAATGAACGACGCAATTTGCGAGACGTGAGTGGTGGGGGACTTGATTCAGCCCCACCTCCGATGAGCACAGGTGACAAGGGATAGGAAGAAGCATGCCAAGACATGCCAGTTAAGACTCGTCTGGAATTTCCACATTGCTACGGCATGCCAATTTACAAATGCCAACACTGTCATTCAAGGGTACCGGAGATGTCAATGAGTGACTGAATTTCAATTACGGCAGCCACTGGCGCAGTGAAAAGCCTGGCAGCGTTGTCTGACAATGCGACTTTTAACCACAGGCGCGTGCCATCCAAAGCAGTCATCGGCAGCACTTTTAAGGTGCAAAGGCAAGTGACACTGCGCGTTCATGTGGGGACGCAACAGCCTCACCTCCGATTAGCACGGTTGGCTATGTAGGGTGCGAAAGAAGTTCAAGATACATACAAGGGAGATCTGGTGTAAGGTGTTACCCAGGGACGTTATCACGTCAGATCTCGAGGGAAGCTAAGCAGGTTTTGATCACATCAGATGAACGTCGTACTCGAACTGTGAATACCAACTGAGTTTACTCCCCAACACACACCGGTGTGCTCAAGTAGTAACCAATTGGCACGTTTCGTTTAACGTGACAAACCTTACTGATTGGTTGCCTCGGGTGGTGGCTGGTTAACGACACATTTATATTCACGCAATCTAACCCCCCGCCCCCCCAAAAAAAAACTTTTATTACAGACGTTATGTCATTTAGGCCTCGGGTTTGCGAGCACGTTGGGGAGGCGTTGTGGCTGTTCGTGGTCGTGAATGCCGCGGCGCTCATGCTATCGATTGTGGCCAGATCGCTTCTGAAAAAGAAGCAAATGGCTCAGTGGGCCTTACCGAGTAAGGTAAAAACATAGTTTTCGTTTTATTTGTAGATATTTTTAAAGCGATTCGTTTTACCTTGCCTACAATTTGCACTCCTATTGCGTTGTTATATCATTTGCTGTGGTCACGTTCTGACCTGCCCCCGACCGGACATCTGTGAAAAAGAGCTTTACAGCTCACCGGATTCCTCTTCCTGCAGTATAAATAAACATTCCGACTCCGGAACCTCAACAGCCCCCCACCTTGGTTGCGACGTACGGCACGGCGTCGTTCTGCCCGATGACGGCCACCAGGCTCGCCACGTTGACGATGTTCCCTTCCGTCTTGCGCAGGTGCGGCAGCGCGTACTGCGGACGGGCGCGACACGAGCGAGCAAACAACGCGCGGGCAACGCATGAACAACGCGCAAATAACACATGAACAACGCATGAACAACGCGCAAATAACACATGAACAATGCATGAACAATGCGCGAACAACACATGAACAACGCATGAACAATGTGCAAATAACACATGAACAACGCATGAACAACGAATGAACAACACGCGAATAACACATAAACAACACATGAACAATGCGCGAACAACACATGAACAACGCATGAACAACACATGAACAACGAATGAACAACGCGCAAATAACACATGAAAAACGCATGAACAACGCATGAACAACACATGAACAACGCATGACCAACGAATGAACAACGCGCAAATAACACATGAACAACGCATGAACAATGCGCGAACAACACATGAACAACGCATGAACAACGCGCGAATAACGCATGAACAACGCGCGAATAACGCATGAACAACGCATGAACAACGCATGTACAACGCGCAAAGCCACCGTTGCGCAACAGCAATTCCGGCGGCGGCGCAAGACACGCACGCGTGGGTGTCCACGCAGCCTTAACGTGCACATAGCCTGGCACAAGCGCCGTGGTGACGTCACCGCCACTTAGTGGCGAATGGAATGACGGTAGTTTTGCGCGAAAACACACAGCGCGATTGTGACTGTTGGCCAAACCTCCCAACACAGGGACCCACCGGAAGGAAAGAGTCTTTGAAAATTAATTGTTTGTATTCATAAATTTGTATTATCACCTTGGTTGCGACGTACGGCAACGGCATTGTTCTGTCCAATTAAATAATAATTATTAGTTCATTTTTATTATAATTAACTATTATTATAATGAACTATTATTTTTGAACTATTTATTTAAAAAATGCATTACCCGGGTCTTCCTCGTGATTTCACTTCAAATGAATACACTTTCACACATCTCTATTCATAATTACACCGCAGATATTTTAGAAAAGAAGGTCATTATGTTAATCAGGTTATTGCGTTAATAAGTGATTACATATCCTTGTTTTGACACGGCTGTGTAATTGTTTTACCCAGTAGGCCTTTATCGATTAATTTTGTTTCTCCGTTAGCCACGCTCTGATGCGATTAAGCGCTGTACATTCCGTCCCGGAAAAATAACCCTCCATTACAACGATTCACACAAACTGCATCCCCCCCCACTCTGTGCGCGCCGTTGAATCAGAAGCCATCGTGGCTCCGTGAGGTTTGCACCGTCACCTTGGAAGCGAGGAAGTAGCTGACGAGGTTCAAGTTCAGAAGCGAAGTAAAATCCTCCGCTGTGACGTCGTCCGTCTTCTGAGGAGGTGGGTCTGAAACGCGGACGTCGCTTTTTTGTAAACCGTGAACAAAAATTGATTTACATCACGCAGCTTTATGTCGCACGCGCGCAAATACTGCTAAAACTAACACCTTTTTTATAAGGAGTCATGTTTGCATAGACCACAATACCTGCAGTCATAATGCAAACAAAAAAACATATATAAAAAATGTGTCAGTTTTGTTGCCAGATAGAAGGGTAAAAAAACAGTTATCATATTTTTTACTGGCAAATGAGGTTCCAATGGAATACTGCTAAAGTTAAGTTTGTTTGCCCACTTTAAAGGTTTCCACACCTATCAAGAACGGACTTTTTTTCTCGAGTCAATAGCTTTCGCCAACTTTGAAACTATGCATGGAAAACACTGCTCCTGTGTTGAACTCGCAGCAAGTGACATAAATGGTCATGGGACCTTGGGCGCTTTATTCACTTGCAATGAAATTATTAGTAGCATCGGGTGAGCAATGAGTGTGGAAAACATATGCATATATAAAAAACATATTGGGCGCCGCAGTAGGGAGATGTTAACTACCTCGCATGGTATACAGGAGGTCGGGGGTTCGATCCAGACCCTGATGCCTGCTGCATATTTGGAGTTTACATGTGCTCCCCGTGGAGTGGATTTTTCTCCGGGTCCTCCAGTTTTTCCCTCCACATTTATAAACATGCGTTTAGAGTAGTCAGCTTCTATAAATTTCCACGTGATAAGCCACTTCGTTGAGTTATCATTTGTGATCAGGTCGCTTCTAGAAGAGCTATATAACTTGGCGGACTGTACCTGGTAAAGTAAAAATCGTTCAGTTTAGTTTTAATTGGAGGGAGGCATTACGTCTCCTTATTCATTTACATGTATACATAACGCACAATGACGCTCAATGATAATTTGTGCTCTGTATCATGTCGTTTTCCGTCGCAATAGGACGCAAATCTAACAGACAGGGTCATCGCACGTAAACATTGAGCAGTTCACCAGCGTTGGTTCAAGCAAGCCTGACTCTTAAATTTCGATTTAAAGCTTTCGTGACTGCAGGGATTCATCTTCATGGTTCTTTCGGTAAAGTCACGTAGAAGGGAA
>CM025615.2:5043959-5053964 GCA_014621495.2 Entosphenus tridentatus | reverse complement strand
TCTCTCGGGTGGTTTTCAAGGTACCAACGAACTCGGTGGCTCCGAGCGCCGTTCCACGTCCGCGGAAACGTCGAGCGCACTTAGGCGTCGCAGCGGGGGGCCAACAAGAAAGCTAAATTCCTTTAAGGCGCCGTGGGAGTGTTGTTGAGGCGTGTGTCGGGGTGGTGGTCCGTGTTGCCACATGTTTCGTTTCACCTGTGCGCTAAGCGGGTGGTGTTGTTGTAACGGGTGATCCGTCGATGGTGCCCGGCGGTAATGAATTGCATCGTGCTGGGTCTTCTTTAAACAACAACAAAAACGTTGAATAGTTTATGGTTTTACAAAAATGTTAATTGTTTCTCTTCGTCAGCCAACTGCAGTACTGGCTCAACGTGTGTACTCGACGCATTATTTTGTTTTTCTGTTGCGTCCCGGTCGTGACAGCAAGTGGGGTAGAATCCACTACTATTCGCTGATTTTCTGACGTTGAACCCATTCGCTGCATCCTAAAACGCTTTTTGTTTCGACAAAATACAAAGGACGCGTTCCTGTTTCATTCCGTCGGCGAGTAGGATACGCTTTTTAATGGACGATTGCATTCCCTCGTTATTCGCGAACCGGCTATCATTCGCGATGTTGGCCATCCGCGAATCGCATCTGGAATGCTACGCGACTGCGTCGAGAGAGAGTGCGAGTGATGAGAGATAAAGCGATGAAAGAGAATGCGATGAGATAAAGTGATGAGATAAAGTGATGAGAGATAAAGGTACGAGATACAGTAATGAGAATGCGACGAGATAAAGTGATGAAGAGATACAATGATGAGAGATAAAGCTTAGCTATGTATTTATTTAAGGTAATTAATTTAAACATTTTCATTGGCCAATATCATTATCCGCCAAATTTGCTATTCACGAGTATTTCCGGAACGCGTCCCTCGTCGCGAATAACGAGGGAAATCTCGTCGGCATTTGTAGTCGTCTTGTCAATTTTTCCCAAGCGACGTTCCACTGAATTAACGACACCTGCTTGAACAAAAGAAGTAATTTCGCAAAAAAAACACCCGTAACTGCAAGGCGCCAAACATCCGTTCCGTGCAAACGGTACGTTTCGTACGGAATGACGACAATTGTGAGTTTTTTTTGTAACGAGTGATGGCTGCCCGTGGCATTCTGGGTCTTCGTCGAAAAGTAGCACGTTGTGTGCCCCACCGATTGCACGTGATTCAAAACGTTCTGTGACGACGCGTTCGGTGGCATTAATTAACACACACCGCTTGTGCGCGACGCTTCATTTTATACCGTTGTACGGACACCTGCCGAAGTTGCTCGTGGTGACTGCTCGAAGTACGGCCAATTCACACGATCGTGTCTACGTCACGTGGGCTTCTGACACAGTGACCCTAACGATGTTTATTAGGTGACACTCGATGCGACGGCAGTGATTTTGCCGATCGTCGCGATGGTTTATTGGTTAAAATTGCCACTCGCTTGTGTATACATTCCACTAAATTGGGTGGATTGACCCCAGCAGTACGTTATGTTGTTCACTTCCTAGATGTACGTGACTTTGTGTGAATAAATCGTGCTTGCTTACAACTCCAAAACGCACGGCCTTGCTTCTTTTACAGTTACCGTGTATTTTTTTGTTGCTAACCAGTTAACCCCGCTCCTCCGATTGCATAGCTGTCAACCCATACGGTTTACCCCGTATTCTTTTAAGTTTTCAGGTCCATACGGCGTATACCTGTTGCCATACGGGCAACTTTTTTTGACCGTTTCTCCCTTGTGATGGGATTTTGTAGGATGAAAGTTGAGATTTATAAGGGCACGGGGTGGCCAATGAGGTCTTAATTGGTCTTTAGGTAGGGCACTGGTTAAGGGGTTAACAACTATGGAGATTTGACAGCGAAGTTAACACTTAAGAGGAAGCCACAACCCAAAAACAGACGTTGTCAGCACGCTGCGTATCCCTTGCCTGTCCGACATGTGAAGATTCATTTTGGGGGGGAACAAATGAACTCATTGTCCAGCCCGACACCTTTTGCTTATTGAAACATATGGGCGTGATGGGCTATATAAAGTGCCATGACACGCTTAACCTTAACATCTTGCCTGCGTTCTGAATTGGTCTGTAATAAGGGAGGCACTCGGGGGTTGACAGGTATGCCGATTAGCACGATTGGCCACGAATACAGCTTGCGAAAGAAGCTCAAACTTACACGAGGGTTGATGAAAAAACAGTAGCGGGTGCTATTTTCATTGAGACAAAACTAAAGGACATACCTGATCAAATTTAACACCCTCAACGTAGTTTGATCCTGATCGCACGCGAAAATCCCAGCGGTCCTGCCATTTGTCGTAGCATCTCTTCTTTCGGGGCATGGCTTTTCGGTCCCCGAATTAAATTTTGAATGGTTGGCGTAATCCTGAAATCCCTTCAATCCAAAAAAAAGTAATTTGGTGCCAACTCTGGTGAATCTGGTTGGTGAGGTGGATGTGCTCCATTTTCTGAATCACAATGATCTGATGCACATCAGCGTAACAATGCAATTATATTTGATGTACTACACACCTACCAACAAGGTCGTGGGCCACATCACACCATTTGTGGACCAGTCTGCCACAATAAGAAGCCAGTGACATTTGGGCTGGTCACATCTTGTCCAAGCATGTAGTGCCATATTCTTCACTAATTTTCAGAGGGAGGCCCCACTTTTGCAATAAGACATCAGTGAGTTCCACCACCACCTTGTAAGGAGTGTTTTCACATTTGAGCATTGTCCGGGGGAGCACATTGAAGGCCACCCTTTAAGTCCCCCCATTGCACATGGGATGTGGCAATGCTGTAGGCAGCCCCACAAAATGTCTGCACATCTAGTGTGGCACCATTAATTAGGCATCTCTTTCAGTGCTGGACAGTCAAAAGGACATTACTAAAATTTCATAATACTAATTAGTCAACGTTCATAACTAAATTTCCATACTTAAAAAGCATACTTGGTCAAACAAACGCAACACAATTTATCATGCTTGTCAATTTTTATTTTTGCTTAGAATGTTACACATGACATGCAGCGAAAGCAACTGGCAGAGGTGGGGGGGTAGAACCATCACAAAAGCACTTTGGATGAAGAATCGACATTTAACTCCCCGCTACGTTAGGAAGCAAACCTGGCAAAGCAACTAAACATTAACGCGTTGTCATGTGTTAACGTTAAGATTGAGATTTAGCTGCTGCTGCCAAGGGTGAGCTTGTCGAACAGATATTCTCCCATGCCAGACTGCGATGCTCCAAGGCGCTTGAGGTTGGTGACGAAATCCCCAAGCTTTTTGATGGCCTCCACTTGCTCCTCGAGGTAGTGGCTCTCCAGGAAGTCGCAGAGCTGCAGAACATTAAAAACCACAAGACATAGTTAAACCATTGTTAAGAGAGATGCTAATCAAAACATTAAACCAGATTTTAAACCAAGTACGTCATCAGAACGGGAAAGGTTGAGAGGCACGTGTGTTCCACTATCCCTCCAGCAGCGTACCTGAGGGTCATTCTCCTTGCTGCCAAGGGCGTGCAAATCCAGCAGCGACTGATTCACGTTCTTCTCCAGCTGCAGCGCCAGCTGCACGGCCTCGAGCCCACTGCCCCACTCGTCACGCTCGGGTTTCTACGCGCACACCCACACAAGGGAAACGTCTCTCAGGAACCTTCAACAGCACAACCCCCCCCCCCCCACACTTTGTGAAATGGCTTTGACGCTACTGCGATGCATGCAGGCCTTCCGTATGTAGTTAACCGTGCTAATCTGAGGTGCAGGATAAGTCAACGTGTAGGCGAGACTTCAACCACGTTAACTTAACAATCGGTCTCTGCACATGAATTGGCTTTCAGGGCATGTAGTTATATTCACGTGATAATTGTAACCAGCCAATCCCATTGCCAGAAATGTGAAACCATTCAAATATTTTAATCGCAAAAAATGTTGAGAATTTTTTTTCTCATGTGCACCACTGTCAAAAAAAATATTTGAATACCTTCACGTCTTTGAGGACAACACGCCCGCCACGTTTGTTCTGGTAGGCCATCAGCTTTTCAGCATGCTCGCGCTCCTCGTGGGACTGTTCCTTGAAGAACTTGAAGAAGTTGTTCAGCGCCACGTCATCACGGTCAAAGTAGTATGCCTGCAAATTCGGAGCACAACAGGATTATTCACGTCGCTCTCCGTCAATGAACGAGCTTTATTATTGTCGACGCCACCTTCGTGTGTATGCTGCGGGCCAAGCGCTAAAGCTTCCGACTAAAATCACAAGTCACCCCCATGTGGCTACCCATGGAATTGAATGCCGAAACATTACACGAATGTTTGCATTAAGTATCCATGGACAAATCTCCCAACTATTTAAGGCAAAAAATTAACCCGTAAAAACAAAGTTTTTCACTATAAATCCTTTATATGCGTGGCGGCTAGAGTCCTCTCGTCCTCTACCTTGAGATGGCTGCCACCTATGGGTCAGATGATTGGCTGCCACCATTTAGCAATTGGTAATTAAATATATATTTTTTGCCTAAAAAGTGTAACATTTTGGAAAAAAAATTCACGAAAATAAATTGTCACGCACAACGAGTCTGTGTGCAAACTGTCAGCTCGATTGGATCACGGGAAGTGGGTTAAAAAACGACCGAAAGATTTTCACGGTCGTAAGCGCGCAAGCAAGCACGCAAACTTAATATAAAGGCTTTTAAAACGCTCTGCCCTCACCCCCCTTTCCTACTCTTAAGGGGAATTTGCTCCAAAAAGCCAACCAATGACTAAAATAAAACCATTTCTGCTGCAAGCCAGCTAGACGATTTTTTTTAAATTACATACTGTAGGCGTAAACAGCTTCTCCCCTCCCTGACCAATCCCCTCCCCCCTATGCGGTCATTTCGAGCACGTTTCCACACGCCACCAATTATTGACTCACGTTTGCCCAAGTAACCAAAGTGTTTTTTGCCTGCCACGCGAACCCTCTCTCCGGGCAAGCCAACGCCCATCTCGCCCCATTCAATGGCCCCCCCCCAACCCCTTCCCAGGCCAGCTGGCCCGAGGCATCTACAACTCTCGTTTAACTACAAACACTTAATAGCCACATTGGTAAGCTTCATTTATTTAAGAAACTACTCTGCTCGCAAATATCTCTCTCCGGTCACCGAGTGATGTTTTATTTTCCACGTGGTAATTTCTGCTCGTTGTCTACCAATTAGTCCCCTGGCCCCCCAACTGTTCTAAATTACATCCACCCCCCCCCAAATGTATCTCAACAATCGAGTCGTGACCTTCAAATAAGGGGACAATGCATCGTCGAGATGGAAGGGTGGTGGGAGGTGGTGGATTCATCCAGCAGTGGATTAGAGTTTGTTTAACCGGAGGGTCGGTCGCAACCCTTTGTGAGACGACGATTAGTCCATGTGCACGAGTGGCTTGGATGGGTGGAGGGGGAAGGAATTGCCAAAATAACGAAAGCTTTAGCGGCTGCTGTCGATGGGCAGAGACGATGGAGAGATTTTTTGTTAAAATGCTAACTGCGTGACCGCAACGCAAACGAATGTTAAATGCATTTAACAACAAAAAAAAGACGAGAACGCGTCAAAACAACGTTCACATTTCACAGACGACGATACAAAGCAGAATAGTAGACGATTCAATGCGCTACCACTCAAATTGTTTATTTTTAAGTTATGTAAAAATACAATTTTAACAAACGCGTCTCGCATCAGCTGTTATTTATTTATTTACCACGGCCGCCATTTCGCACCCGCCTCGGTCACCACCGACCCAGCGTCGCCACATCGCCCACAGCCACCACATCGCCCACAGCCACCACATCGCCCACAGCCACCACCACCACCCCCCTCGTTCATCATTATTACTACCACCAGTAAACGCACCATATCTACCTCGATACAAAAAAAACTTCGTCCCAGATGGTGGCACGGCTCGGTTAACGAGCCCCTCCCCACCCTTGCCACCCCACCAAAACCTATCCCTCCCTTAAAAGTTCATCTTCACCAACACTGCCACAGCCTCTTTGCTCGCCAATAAAAAACCAAACCCACACACGAAACCCTCTTCAACCAAATGAAACCCGCCTCAATAACCCAATTAATTCCGTCACCCGTAACACGCGAACACCGCTTTGCCCGTCCCCTCTAACAAAGCCCGCCATTGCCTCACCACACGCCCTTGACGTTCGCCACGCGATAAAGAGGGCTTCTTCCCCCTACGTGGACAGCTGGGTTATTTGTGTTTTACCATGGACAGATAGACGTAGGAGGCAGACAGCTCCATGTTGATCTGTCGGTTGATGGCCGCCTCCACATCCTGCGCGTAATTCTGGCGAACCTGGGAAGTCATCGTGCGTCTTGCTTCTCGTTTGCGAGCGTAACAAATAAACAAAGAACTGCTTTAACAAACAGGCCCAAAGGGTGGCTTGTGAACAGGAGTTGTTGGCGTCTGCTCGTTAACGAAGCGTTGAGGCGGCGAGAGTCGAAGTGGTGGTTCCGTTCAAACACTGTTGAAGCAGGAACGCAGCTCGACTGTGGCGCACGAGGCTGAGGCTCCCTCTATTTATACCCAACGAGGAGGTGGGGGAGGAGCCACGGAATCGCGATTCGCTTACCCAGCGCGCGACTCCAATAACGGAATCGCAATTCCTGCCCAGCGGGCGACTCTAACGACGGAATCGCGATTAGCGGAGAGTTGGCGACTCTAATATGGAATCGCGATTCCAGGAGGTGGGCGGCTCTCGCAAACACAAAAAACGAGCGTGACACCAAACAAAGACAAAGGTCGTCGTCCTCCCACCCCCTGTATAGCCGGGACAGATTGTTGGGGCAAGTGCTGTTAGCGAGTAGCAAACCTATGAAGGCTGGCACTGTGGCACAACAGGGGGGGGGGGGGGGTGGCCAGGCACCACGCCCGGCCGCTTTTGTCTCCCCAGTGATGATGTTAACACACCGCACCGAGTTTCATTTATTTATTTTTCATTTATTTGGTATAGCCCTTTGAGCCATGCTGCTCTTAAGTCGGGTGCAACCGTAACATACAAAATATGAACGGAGTACATCCTGGAATAAACCAGGTAGCCGCACACAAACTCAGTGACGGGATAGATTTTTATCAGAACCGGTCATGCCATCTCCATGATTGACATTGTGTGTGTGTGGCCTTCAACCATGAGTGAAGTGGTGAGTGGAAAGTGATATCAGAACGGGGTTATGCCATCTCCCCTTTCACCACCCCGAACTGATCAGCGTGGTGGAGTATGGTCCCAAAAAACAACCCCATGACCGAACGGTGTTGTGTGTGGCCTTCATCAATTGACGGTTTGGAAATGGCTGTGATATATTAATGTATATTTGTGCAGTGTGTGGGCACACAAGACGGAGTTCTGCTGATATCATGCTTTTGTAGAAACGAGACCAACTTATAATAAAAAAACACATCCGCCAATAACACTTCCTTAAAAGGTAAACCTTATATAATAGGCCACGTTTCGGGAATTGCAAACGTCGCCTAACCCTTGTTTTGACGTTTAAGCCAGCGCTATTAATGATTGTGTTCAGATTTGTGTCAACTGTGCACCCCTGCCAATGCAATAACACCACCAGATGCGTTAAATTGTGGCAGTGCGTTGGCTGTGGTACACAATCGTACATTCATAAAGTGTACATATTTATTTCCTTTAAAGGGAATATGATTGGCACGTGTGTAGTATGGCTTTTGATTTAAAGCAAGTCTCATTTGTATAAAGGCATACATTAGCAGAACGTTGTGCCATGTCTCCACATATTAAAAACACGTATTATTCTATCGGCATACTGGCTTTCCAGACCAATTCAGGTATTTCCCATCAGCAACATTTGTTTAAGCACTCATACTCTGGACCGGTTTTGACATTATAGGTCTCATCAGAAAAGTCAGGCTTGTTTAAAAAAAGGCTTCCAGATGTTATTGCCAAGAGCATATTCCTTCTCAAGTGAGCAGCCCTGTTCAACGAGACAAAAGGCAATATTGTGGCTGAAAATATACTTGATTCGTTCAAGTAACCTGACCGTCATGATGAGACAATGTATGTCGAAATCCGAGTTTGCTTGCATTCAATACACGCTTCTGGAATATTGGGCTTGTGTAAATTAAATATCGTTTGTACGTGGATTCTAATCTTGCGTACGGTAACATATTCGGGAGCTAAATGCCAATGTCGAGGTCTGCTAGCTACGAGATGTCTAGCAGAGCTATTTGTGCACAAACACAGCAGTGGGCAGATGACAAATTTAGACTCGAATAAACAAAACAGGTGATGGAATAAACTGCGTCTATGTAGTTATTTCCCCCCTTAGTTATTCTTTAACAATACGGTTTGACCGTGGTACATCCTGGTGTCACCAAGACATTCCATAGTGACCCATTCCCCGACACATTTAACCAAGTATCTTTACGTTACATTACACTTGAGATGTAAGTTTAACAAAAACTAAACCGGCTGCCCGCAGGTTTGCCCACGAACCCCCCTTGGTTATTGCATGTCATCATCCTGTTACAAAATACATCCGATTGCCTGACGGTATCGTGATGCGAAATCGTGACACTGCACTTGTGGGGACCGTCACGCGCCTTTCGGCAAAAGGCGATGAGTCAGCAACGTGACCTCATGGAAATAAGCAACAGCTCGCATCGGGGAAAAGTCCCATCTTTACCCAACTCGAGTGCGCAATCGATTCTCTTTCACGACTTCGCTTATGATGGTGTATCTGTCGTGATACGTATAGTTTATATGTGCGGTACAGTGTCTGGCACGTCTGTACCACGTTCCTTATTTGTCCTATCTCGTCTATCCTGTCGTATTTGTGCTGTCTGCCTTGTCTGCAATGTGTCTGTTCCGTCTATCCTGTCAGTACTAACTGATTCAGTCCCTTGGTCTCGCCTGTACTATGTGGTCTTTCTTTCTGTCTGGGTTTGTATGTTATTGACCGTCTCCTTTGTTTAATGTCTATACCCAGTAAGCACGGAACGTTGATTCTAGATTTGAAGCTTTCGTGACTGCAAGGATTCATACTCTTAGTTTTATCGGTAAAGTCACGTAGGTAAAAAAAATGAAATTAAAATTGATAAAAATAAAATAATAAAATCACGACGTTCCGTCACAGCCAGATTTGCTGTATCATACAGATTTGCTGTATCATACAGCAAATAAGGCTGTGACGGTCCCACCTGATGACGGAGACTTGTGTTGCCTCCGAAACGTCGTGATTTTATTATTTAATTTTTATTAATTTTAATTTCATTTTTTTTACCTACGTGACTTTACCGAAAAAACTAAGAGTACGGAACGTTGAGTCAACGTTGGTCCAAAGGTTCCAACCACATGCTGCAACAACGACGCAAGGTTGTTGCACATTTACTGGCTAATCTGTATATGTATATGGTCGGTCCTGACTCCTTTGGTGCTGCATATATCTCGTCTCTCCTGCCCGCCTTCAGTATTTTTTCATTCCATCTCGTTATTCCCACGAAACCCATAGGGATGGGATGATAAAAAAAAATTCATTTTTTGTTTTACACGAATCGAAGTTACATTCGTCGATATGCCTGTCGTTTTTTGCTTAATGTAAAGAGAGTCTCTTGTTGAATGAACGAGGTGTGTGTGACACACACAGACATACACGGGGAGTGTAGCGGTTAGTGCGCTGCGCTACCAACCTGACCCCCCGAGTTTAGATTCCCACTGGGCCTCCCCTAGGTTGACTCAGCCTCACACGAGTACCTGGTGCGGTGCGGGACAAAAAAAACCCATCGCCACTGGGGAGACAAAGGCGGCCGGGCGTGTGATGCTGGCCACCCCACTCCCTCGTGTGCCGTGCCTGCCTTCATAGGTGCTCTCTCGCGACACTTTCCCCAACAGTCTGTTGAGGCTATACGGGTTGTGTGGGACTTTGTCTTTATGGCACACGCCCCAATCAAAGGAGGAGGTGGTGCCCTCGTGTGTGTGT
>CM025615.2:5004550-5038936 GCA_014621495.2 Entosphenus tridentatus | reverse complement strand
CATTTATGGACGGCCCCTTTGCCTGGTCAAATAAAACAAATTGTGATTTGCTTACCATTTATATATAGTGCTTTGCACTCCCATCGTGTTTTTCTGTATTGTTTGTTGTTGTAATTTTCTCAACCGCCCCTCATAAAAAAAGAGGTTCACAGCTCTTCGGATTTCTCCCGTACAAATCGAGATTCCGATTCTGATTGTGTCAACAAACCACTTGGTCGATTCTACTACAAAGCTCGCCCCCCCACCCCACACACAAAGGAATACATGGAATCGATATACGACAGGAATCGGATTAAAACAAAATCGTTACAAAGAATCGAATCGAAGAGTGGGCAGGCTACGTCATTCAATTCCGGGTGGCGGCGCGTTCGAGTCGGAGTTTTGGCGGGAAGTCGCCAGGGTAACGCGGACTTTAACATTAATTCGCTAATTATAAAGATAATAAATTAAATACACGACGCGCTATTAGTGGGGCGGCAGAACTGACTTTCTAAAGTGTGAATAGTTTAATGTTTATATTCTTGGTTCTTTCGGTAAAGTCACGTAGAAGGGAAATAATAAAAGAATGCAAATAGAAAAAATATTTTATTATTTTATTATTTCCCTTCTACGTTACTTTACCGAAAGGGCAAATAATATGAATTCCTGCAGTCACGAAAGCTTTAAATAAATAAATAAAAGTGTAATGTTTATTGTTGAGTTTAGTTGCTTAAACGCCTGTTGTGTGTTCGCGTGAACGGGAAGCAACTTTTTACGGCGTTTACACTTCACCTCGCGTGTTTTATATAAATTAACGATAACTTATGAAGTATAATTCATATCTGTCAACCCATACGGTTTACCTTGTATTCTTGTACGGGGAAATTAAGATTTCAGGTCCATACGACGTACAGCCGTTTCAATACGGGCAAACCAATGTGTGATTGTGAGTTTGTAGGATGAACATTGAGATTTATAGGGGCACGGGGTGACCAATGAGGTGTTAATTGGTCAGGTAGGGCACTGTCTATGTAGATTTGACAGAGGGATTAACAAACACATAAAGAGGAAGCCACATCACAAAATCACATTGTAGATGTTGTCAACACGCTGCTTATCCCTCGTCTGTGCAACGTGAAGATTCATTTTGGGGAATGAAAAAAACTTTATATTCAATGTCCATCCTGACACATTTAGCTTATTGAAGCATATGGGAGTGATGTGACTATAAAGTTTCATAATGACCTTAACACTTTGCCTGCGTTCTCACTGACGAAGGTTCCAACTCTGTTCAGTCAAACTGGGACACGCACACACAGCTTCGGTATCTACAAGTTAAGAACTTTACTTAAAAGCTTTCGTGACTGCAGGAATACCTATTATATGGGGTTTTCGTTAAAGCCACGTAGATAGAAAAATAATAAATCAATACAAATATCACGACGTTTCGATCGCAACACAAACAATCGTCTTCAGGTGAGAGGATACATCATCGGATGTCACCTGAAGACGATTGCTTGTGTTGCGATCGAAACGTCGTGATATTTTAATATATTTTTTTGATTATTTTTCTATCTACGTGGCTTTACGGAAAGACCCATAGAATAAGTTAAGAACTGCTTGTTTGGGTTGCGTCTTCATGGGCCCACCACTCGTGCTCCAATAAATGTCGATTGAAAACTCATTTCTTTAGAACTGCTATTTGTGTTTAGTTTGTTGTCCTCCCCCCGCGCCTCCGAGTAGCAGGGTTCGATACGTACGGTGCAAACGAAGTTCAACATACAGTACACTGAGCTGCAGAGCGGAGGAAGTGCTACTGCTGGACTTTGAGAAAGAGAGACAGAGGGATAACGAAAGACAATGAAACAGAGATGCTAAGAGAGATGAGATACAGAGACAGGGAGAAAAAGATAGACAGAAATACAGAGACATATTTGCCAGTTTATTGAAACGCCATATAAAAATGCTATTCAGTTTAAAACTCAGATTCGCAAAGTATCCAAGGTATTTTGCTATTTGGTTGAATAGTGAAAAGTACTATAGCAGTTTGGTGCATGCATTTTTTTACACGCTTTTATTTAACTCACTGTCTGTTGTCGTTGTTGTATCCTCAAATCTTGTAACTCAATTTTAACCCACTTCCCAATGTGGTATCGACTGCAAACTTGATATACTTATGCCATACTGATGACAATACTATATTCTATCATAAAAATATATATATTTTTAAACAATCTTTTTTATATGTTATGTTTCGGCTTGGGTCTAATTGTCCACGGTAAACTAACGTTGGCTAATTGATCACGGTCCCTTACGTTATGGCAAGCTTCGGGGCCACTTCCTGGAGTTCTTCCATTACTAGTACATTTCATAAAAGCGTGTTTAAAAAAAAGTTTTTTCTAAATATTACTTATTTTGATTGCAGGAGGCACACTGGACTCTGGAGGCATTGAATGAACAGCGCACAAGTCACCTTGGAAAATGAACCCGGAGATTGCGGCAGAAAGCAAGAGAAAGAAGCACACAGCCAGCTTCTCAGGTGCTCGTATTTCTTGCGGTGGTGCTGAGGTGCTCGCATGTGTGTTCACACCAAGATCACCAGCATGGTAAAGTCTGTCACAGTACCAGTCCCTCGGTTAACGTTTTTAATCCGTTCCACGGAAACTACTGTTAATCGTAGTAACTTTAAATCGAATATAGGAATTACATGTTAAAAGCATTTAACCGTTCCTAGACGATTAGAAGTTGACCTTTTGGACCCTAAAAACATAGCTTATGTTTAAACACTTAATAAATACACATAAGAACATGTAAATTAATGCGTTATTTTCAGGCGAATTTCTTTCCTACCCTTTTCCTTATGCGAATTAACTTGAGGGGCCATTCCAATCACTATTAATTCACTTACAAGTTGAAAAACAAGTAAATATCACTGAGTCTGCACAAGAGAGACGGACGGCTTCCACTGCCAAAACAGAAAACGCAATGTAAACAAAGCCAGTCGAGGTCTAAACGCTCAAATGGGCGTCGCTGATTGGCTGAGGGCGTGGCTCAGCCCCGCTTACGAGCCCTCGGATTGGCCAAAATTGGCCCCCTCGTGCATATAACGTAAACGTACAGTTAGTAAAAATATTAATGTTAATCGGAACGATGGGGTCCTATGGGAGGCGAAACGTTAACCGAAAAACCGTTAACTGATGTCACTGTTAACCGAGAGACTACTGTGTGTTTGACGATGTTTAAAACTTGCTGATACATACACATTCTTATTCTGCATCTCTATTCGACTATGGGATTCCTCCCATTGTCTGTTTCCCTAAGTTCTTACAACCTTGTTCTCGTAAAAAAACACATGTAAACTGTTATCTGTAACACTTTCAGCTGTACTGTTTGTTACCGGCTGCTTGGGGTTTTCAGGCCTTTAGGACTGTGCTCAGAAGTCATGATTTTAAAAAGTGCACGTTAAGTATAAAATACATCATTCCTAGCTGCAATGCAATGGACAAAACTGGCTCGGAAATGCTTTCTGCACAATTTTCGCGAAATATTAAAGATGGGAAAAAAATGTTGTTTTGCTTGTCTGCCAGAAACATAAACGGACATCAAACTCTGACCTAGTACGATACTCAAAACAACGTTGAAAAAAGTCCTCTGTATGCTTTCGACATTGCTCAATAGTTGCACATGACTCGTCCACGTGCACTTGTGTACACAACGCAGTCAGTTTTTTTTTTACATTCAATATGGGAACATCATAGGGTGCAAATGATTCTTATCTCTGTCGCCAGCCCTGGGGCAGTGAAGCAAATCGTACATTTCAGTGGGCGAATCATTTTCAGCGGCGGAACAAGAACGGCTGGCTGTGCCAGAATCTATTATTCATTTTTTCAAACCGATGAGGGGATATTTGGCTACGTCACCTCTTGAAGCGTTCAACATTCGTAAGTTGAGTGCAAAAACCACAGTGCCTCCTGGCTGGACTAGACATAAAGTCAAGTTCAAGTTTGCTTTGTTTCACCAGGTGACCTCGGTTACTACAATGACGCAAGGAGAAAAAAAAGTACAGCAAATATAATTCGGTGCAAAAAGCAACCACGGTACAGAAGGAATCGAACACAGTGCACACACATAGATAAACCAATCTGAAATACCGAAGCATTGACAAGAGCCTTGTAAATTGTCATAAACAGGAAATGTGTAAGAGGAGGATTACATTTTACGGTTCCTAATTTTTGTTAAATTAATACCTTTCTCTTACGGACTTGTCAAACTCTCTTTGACCACAACACAAATTGAACGTTGTCCAATTCACACAAAGGATGTGTGCAGACATGCACAGTGCTGACAGCGGCCAGAATAAGTAATATTTAAAAATACACTTTAATGAAATGTAGCCTACTCGTAATGGCAGAACTCCACGACTCCAGGAAGTGGCCGCAAAGCTTGCCATAATGTAAGGGACCATGGTGATTTACAGCCAACGTCAGTTGAGCGTGGACAATTAGACCAAAGCCGAAACATAACATGTAAAAATTAATGTTTAAAAAAAACTTTTAACATTTTTTTTTATAGAATATAGTATTGTCATCAGTGTGACATACGTATACCAAGTTTGCAGTCAATACCACATTGGGAAGTGGGTTAAAATTGAGTTACAAGATTTGAGGATACAACAACAACAACAGACAGTGAGTTAAATAAAAGTGTGTACAAATATACGCTTCTGCTGTGTTGTTTAAGAGTCAGCAGACTACTTATTGCTGAGAAAATATCGTGTCTGTCTGCCCGCTGGATGCTTCATTTGTTGGTGTGAAAACAAAAAAAAACCCTAAACCAATTGTTACGCAACTTGCCGCACAGCATACCAATGCGTTTTGTTTGAGACAGATTAGAATCGAAATACTTCAATGTAAAACAATGTTTTAAATAAATTAATGTTGGGATTTCTTTTGTTTTTCAGATGTTAACACAGAAATTGAACAACTGTATGAAGCAATCCCTTTGCTCAGAGGCTTCAACATTATTAGAAAAATTGGAGAAGGTTGGTGCATCTTTCTGCTAAAATATTTTTTTATTGAAAACTAAAATAATCAACATATTCAGTGCGTTGAATGTTTTATGAAATATTTTTTTTTTTTTAAATCGCATTCTAGTTAACTGTTAAATAGTGAAAATAAACCGTTTCAAAGCATTGAATGACCTTGGTTTCTAGTATTGAATGTCTCTTGAAATACTCATACAATTCAGTAACATTCCGTCAATCCACCCTCCTATTATCAACTCTCCCTAATATTCCATCCCCCAAATTAATCGGTGGGTTTTCCTATTATCTGAGCGATTATATTACTTGCAGATGAGAGAAGTAACTTTTAAGTGGCAGAAAATTAATCCTAATATACATGCTTGAAAGGCGCTGATTGTGCACACAGCTTCTCGGTAGTGGTCTTCATAGTCTTGGTGGTGGTCATGGTGGTCTCAGTGTTGGTCCCTATCGTGGTCTCAGCGGTTCTGGGTTTACAAGCTGTGTTCCCAGTACTGGTGAGCCCTCTCGTAGTCCCGATTTTCGAGTGCTCCCAATGTTCCCAGTTTTTTTTGTATTCCTAATTGGCCGAAGGTAGTGACAATCAAAGGAATGGCACTGCACCCGTAGTCGCCCTGTGATACATGGATCAAAAAAATCATTCGACACCGGTGTATGGCAGCAAGAGCTGCTTATACGAATTCTGTCGCAAGAGGTCACACGTTGGCACAACAGTCCTTCGCTGACCCTGCGTGATGAATGAATGAAGTGACAATCATGATGCTCGACCATCAGCGATGCTTTACATCCTCTCGGGAGTCAGCATCACACACTTGGATGTTTGTGGAAAATTCATGAGATTGTTGGCCGTTTACCTCTGCTTCGCCACCTCTCATGTCATTGTGGCTAAGAGGCGTTTCACTTTCTATAATTTTATTTGATCGCAGGCACATTCAGTAGTGTCTACATGGCCAAAGGGAAGGTGCGAAGATCTGGTGGTGGTGAAGAAGAAATGCTGGCTGTTAAATACCTCATTCCCACCAGCCATCCACTCCGCATCGCCGCTGAGGTTCAGTGTCTCATGGAAGCAGGGTACGAGCATCTTTCTCGATTCAAGTAATACAATTCAACATAGCTGAGACGTTCCAGTGCTTACTAATGTGAGTGCAATTTAAAAGTGACTTGGAATAGTTCGTAGAATTTTCATTGCATTTTAGTATTTGCACGATCATATGAATTTATTGTTTACCAGATTTTGATAAATTTCGATTTAAAGCTTTCGTGACTGCAGGGATTCATATTCTAGGTTCTTTCGGTAAAGTCACGTAGAAGGGAAATAATAAAATATTTAAAAATAAAACAAATTTCTCACGACGTTTCGATTGCGACACAAGCAAGCATCAGCAGGTGTGAAAACCACAGCCACTTTTTTCAAATTTTCTTGCTGTGGTTTTCACACCTGATGATGATTGCATGTGTTGCAATCGAAACGTCGTGAGAATTGTAGTTTTTATTTTTATTATTTTATTATTTCCCTTCTACGTGACTTTACCGAAAGAACCAAGAATAAGACTTTGATAACATTGCAAAAAACACGTGCTGTCGTAGTGGAATGTGGGTATTAAATAAATGATAAAAAATAAGTAGCCAAGGGTTTGTTTTACCACGAGTCAAGTAACATCTATAACCATCAGCCAGTGAGATTTCTGGAGAGTCATTCTAGCAGTGTTGCTTTAAACCGCGAAACTCTGCACCAAACAAACTTCCCCATCCCCGAGCACCAAATTGTATTGTATATGTGACATGACGTGTTAGGTATGTGCCAGTTGATACCCTGGACACCTTTGCAAGTAAGATGTTCCGTCGAAAGGGATTTTCAAGGGTTAATACTTTCATAAATCTATGTCTGTATGTTAAACTTCTTTCGACATCGTACGTAGCCAACTGTGCTAATTGGAGGTGCAGGGGAAGGACAACAAACTAAACACAAAAAGCAGTATTTAGTTTGTCTATCTTCCTTCGCATTTCTGATTAGCACGGTTGGCTACGTACGGTGCGACAGAAGTTCAACATGCATACACATTAGATGAGGTCAAATTTATAATAGTGCTGAGTGATTGAAGGGGCTGACATCACGCCATTATTGTAAGAAAGCAGGGCCTTGCGAGAGACCTGTGGGACGTATGAGTCAGGCCCACCTCGTGACTGGGAATGGAGGTAATGAAGTGAGCATTTTATCTTTAAAAAAAATCTTCCTTTGTTATTGAGTAACGGATCTGGTCGTCTGCATTATAATAAAACAAAACTGCCAATATGCAATTTTCACTGGTGGAAATGTCATTCCCATGGCATGATCAATCTGCCGACTTTTATTTCTCACAAAGTAGTACGGATTTTATGGGCCAACCAGAGCTCATGGGTTTAACCGACCGACGGACCTGCGGTAATGGTGACGGTGACACGAGGCAGTAAATATTTACGAAATTATATTTTTCATGACGCTTACCTTTTTTTTTGCAGAGGTGTTGACAATGTGATGGAAGTGCTGCAGTGTCTCAGAAACAAGGACCATGTGGTGATCATAATGCCCTACCTGGAACACGAGGTGTTCTCAGTAAGTTAAACTTGTTTGTTGCTCATGTTCGGCTTCGGAGATGTTGTTCAAATGTCATGTTTCTTGCTTACTGCCGCGTTTGGCCCTGAACAGGACCGTTGGTGTGGCTTGTGTTGTTGCTCTGAAGACCGGGAGATCGGTGATTGATGTTCGGTCGACGCGTCGATGGCATTAGTTGTGATGTCTCGCTTAACAGAGTGGACCTGCGCAAAGGCTGCCATCTTCCACTGCCATTATTGTCATCGTTTCCATTTTCAATGTTTACCACAATTGAACTAATTGCTACACTGTCACATGTCAATTGCTCAATACTGACGGGATGTCTTGGTTATATTGAGTCAATATAATTTCAGTTTATTAAGTGTTTTCTGTTAAGACAATAAAGAATGCATTCAAGACCAACAGTTCAGTTATTGCAGTATTCCCAAGTCAAACCCCCTTGTCTTCAACATGGGCACTTATCCTGTGTTGGAAATTCCACATTCCCATAGTCGTGCCATACCTTGGGACAAAGATTGCTCATTTCCCATAAATAAGGACCATGGAGATGCCGGTGCAGGGAAGGAGTAGAGGGAGACTGAGGGTAAGATGAAAGGATGAGGTGGAATGAGACATGAGAATTGTGGACGTGACTCGAAACGATGGGCACAATTTGAAGTACATGGAGAAAAAATAAAGGAGTTGAACCTTAGGCACAAATGGGATATTGTGCTGAAATATCTTGCCGCGGTGGTCAGATGTTAATTATCTCGCCTGGTATGCAGGTGGTCGTGGGTTTGATCCTAACCCTGACGCCTGCTGTATATGTGGAGTTTGCATGTTCTCCCTGTGGTCGTGTGGATTTTTCTCCTGGTCCTCTGGTTTTTCCCACCACATTGAGAAACATGCGTTTATAGTATTTGGCTGCTATAAATTTCCACATTGTAAGCTACTTCGTTGAACGATCACTTTTGGCCACGTCGCTTCTGAAAAAGAGCTAAATAGCTCAGTGGGCCTTACCTGATAAATTAAATTGTAAAACAATTTCTCCCCTCCTGTGCAGCGCTCCTCCTCCCTGCTGCTCATCTTGAGCCGTGCCCTCTTTGTTCGCTCTTGGAGACTTCCGTACTGGCATCCTTTCCCTCAACGAAGTGGCGGCTTAACATCATCAGTTTGATAAGGAGAATAACAAAAGTGCCACTCATACTGTCATCCCTGGAGGAATGATCGTCAAAATTTACCTCAGTCAGGATTGAGATTGAATCGGCCCGCTACTGATCCACGACCTGGCCAGATATCAATGGGTGTTCTTCATTGTTCATTGCCCAAGTTTTCTCACTGCTCTCCTCTGTTAACGTCCCTCTTCCATTTCCACAGGAGGTCGTTTCTGTGATGGACGTGATGGAAGTGCGGGAGTACATGAGAAACCTCCTGGTCTCACTGCTGCGCATCCACAAGCTTGGTATTATTCATCGCGATGTCAAGCCCAGCAACTTCCTGTACTGCAGAAAACAACAACGGTATTTGGCCAAATTTCGGTTCTTTCAGGTGTAAAAAGGCACAGCAAAATAACTGTAGCTATGAGGGAGGCTTGTGTTGGCTCCGAAACGTGATTTAATTTAGTTGTTTTCATTTATTTTATTAATTGTTTTACCTACGTGACTATCGAAAAAAACAAAGAGTATGAATCCTTGCAGTCACGAAAGCTTCAAATCTAGAACATTTGTTTTCACTTTCCTCTGTCTTGTGCCAATATGCTCACGTCATGCAACATCTTTCTTCTGGCACCAATCTCGTATGTCGTCATCAAGCCATTCTCTGTTGGGTCTTCCTCTCTTTCCGGTTCCTTCCATTTTTCCGAAGAACACACTTTTAATTTTAGCGTTGTTGTCCATTCTACATATGTGTCCAAATAGTGCCGGTTTCTTTCTCGTCACTACCTGCATCAGAGCTTCTATTTGCAACCTTTTTCTTACTTCTATATTGATCACTCTTTGTGTCCGACTTAGATGCAGTATCGTTCTGTAGAAATACATTTCGAGTGGCAATATCTCATCTCTGTCAGTCTGAATGAAGAGTCGAAGCTAGACAAAAAAAAACCAAGACCGTTAAAAAGTATGCAGAGCTAGCCTACTTCAGCTTGTTGTTTGATCATTGGTATGATTGTTTGGCTACCTTAGGTATGCGTTAGTCGACTTTGGACTGGCACAAGGAACGCCGGATACTTGCATCCCGTTGCTGCGGAGGCTGCAGGAGACTGTTGGTCTGAGCGGAAGCATTTACCAGAAGAGGGCCGGTGCACGGCTCGCTAAAGCCAACAACATCATCACCACCACCACCACCACCATGCAGAAGCAGGGCAAGAGCGCTCAGCTGATGAAGTCATCGGTGAACTACAACGAGGAGGTTAGCATAACTACACGTAGATGGGAGGTTCTGACCGTCAACCCCAGCTGAGAGGTTTACTTTCAACGAGTGCCCAAGTTTATTTACAGCCAGGTGACGACAGTCCATTGAGAAAAGTGAGCCATTTGCCGACTTGCATTCCTGTCAACCCCTTATCAGTGCTGCCTACCTTATCACAGACAAATTCAGACCTTATTAGTCACTCCATGCCCTTATAAATATCAACGTTCATTCTACAAAGTACCATCACAAGGGAGAAACACAAAAAAAAATGTTTTACTCAGTTTCCCTGTACAAGAAAATGGGTAAACCGTATGGGTTTACGGGTATGCACTTGTGTCACGGAGCACAGCAAATCAAAACATGTACTATCTGTTGTAGCCACGGGACATACCCTACCCACGCATGTTGTTAGGCACACGTTATAAACATAGAAATATCCTCCCTGTAGCCTCTTTATGTACTGTAGGGGTAAATACAACAAGCGGGTATTCATTAAGGCCCGCACAGCACACCTTGGGAGATTTGTGGGGCCACCACCATGCATGGCTTTTCTTGGTCTTCAAATTGATGATGTTTACACAATGCACCAGGTACTCATTTAAGCCTGGGCCAACCTATGGGAGACCCACAATTGGTATGGCGACCACAAACCACTGGTGTTATCTATGACTGGGACTTGAATGCATAATATAGGCTTTTGTAACGTGGTGTACTGACTACTGTTCCACTGTTAAATGTGGTTTTTGTGAACAACAGCAACGTTACAATGAAAAACTATTATTTACCATACATCAACATGAACTTGTATTGTCTGAATCCCCAGTCTTAAAGTAATCGATGCCACATTTTTGGGGCTTGCAAGTCCTGCAATCTGGCAAGAGTTCATCATTTTACAATGCAGGCGATAATAAGGTGTCTATTGAGGTGGCTGGGTGGGTCGGAGATCAGGGCACCGAGTTAGCCTTTCTGAGATCCTGGAATTGTATTTGGGCGTTTGTGATTAAAGCAATGGATTTTTAATCTCATGACATGATGCCAAAAGCACAATTGCTTTGCTTTGGCGCTATGGTATTGAACCACAATGCCTTGCTGATCTTGTCAAGGAGCATAAACCATCATGCGAACTCCGGTCATCCTCGCAGCAGCATTTGGCTAGCCATTGAACAAAGACGGTCACCGCATCACACGCTTTCAGATGCACTTCTGCGGCCATCTGGAATGCTTTTGCTTCCTATATTAGGAAGCCACTGGAGCTATATACTTTTAAATCTAGATTGAGAAGTAATTTCTTTAGAAATTATTTTTGTGTTTAGTTTGTTGTCCTTTCCCCCGCACCTCCAATAGCCATGGTTGGCTACGTACGGTGCGAAAGAAGTTCAACATACATACATGGTCTGGATAGGAAAAGGTTGCAATCTTCTTTACAATGAGCCACATGAATTTGTCTGATAGGTGAATAATTGCTTTCATATTCTTTTGCGTGCTTGTTTAGTGCAAAGCAAGTAAGTTAACGAATGGCGCTCCACACGTAGCTGCGATGACGGCCAAGAAGGCTGTGGCTCCCCCCAATGTCATGCCTCGATGTGCTTTGCAAGAAAAGACCTGCTCCTGTTTCGGGTATGATCAGGTCTGCAAGCTCTGCTTGGCCAGGTATGTTCTTCGATTATTGTGCGTGTGTGTGTGCTGTGGAGTTTCCAGAATGGTACCCATATTCCAGTCTCTGGCTGCCTAGTACAGCAGTCTATTATATTATCTCAATCTTAAGTTATTTCAGTCCCTGGTGAGAATAATTTGTCCAAAATAATTTTCGTCATTTGTATTGACACGTAGATAGAAAAAAATAATACAAATATCACGACGTTTCGATCGCAACACAGGCAATCGTCATCAGGTGAAAAAATAGCTAGAGAGCTCCTGAGGCAGGATGTTATAAAGGTTTGAGATGGGTGTAGCCCAAGGGTCATAAGCGAAGTGGGTGGGGCTAGTGAAGAAATTTGCATGTAAATGTAAGATCGGAGTGCTGAGCTACCTCCACTACGACAAAGCTATCGGAGGTGGCCATTGTATTGTGAGAGATAGCATGTCAATGTAAGATCGTAGATCCACCGCCACATCAAGGAAAACAAGCAACGGTTAATGTAACACCAGAGAGTCGAAAATAACTACCAAACATCACAGCCAGTTATGCCTTAACCTGGTTAATAACGTCCTTCCAATGATTGCTCAGTTTCGTTCATGAAGCCATCCAGAAATATAAACACAGACACAATTTCAACCGAGAAGATGGGTACAAACTGAGCAATCAATGGAAGGACGTTCTTAACCAGGTCAAGTCATAACTGGCTGTGATGTTTAGTAGTTATTTTCGACTCTCTGGTTACATTAACTGGTTAAATGTCTTTAAATTAACAGGTTAAATGTCTCACTAACACAGCCACCGTTGCTCGTTTTCCTTGATGTGGCGGTGGATCTATGATCGTCATCACCTGATGACGATTGCTTGTGTTGCGATCGAAACGTCGTGATATTTGTATTATTTTTTCTATCTACGTGGATTTATTGAAAGACCAAAATAATATGAATTCCTGTAGTCACGAAAGCTTTAAGTCAAGATTTAGTCCATACTATGTTTTATCACTGCGCCATGTTACAATTAAACGAGGGAAATTAGTAAAAAGGCATTAAGGTTTACTTGAAGTCAGATGAGAGCCCATTTCAGAATTCAAACGCAGGATTCATGTGTTGACAGGAAGCACCCTTCTGGAAGAAAATAGTGGCGATTTAGATATTTTTTCCAGACATATCGGTGGGAAATAACATTCGGCCTTTTTGATTTATCAATATTAATTGAATCGATTAAAAACCCATTGTTTATATTCTTTAACCAAGGTTATTCACAGCAACAATATATTTTCTGAAATGTTACATTGTAGAAACGGAGGCAGAGATTAATGGAGAAAACTCCAACCATCTAATATTTGTCATTTTAACTTGTCGTGGGGAATGGACTGCAAAGAGGGAATTGAGGTTTTCTTTGACATTTCGAAGAACGTAACAAGGCCATTAAGTTGGGCTCGGGATAAATATGAGCAAAACAATGGTCATGCACAACAGGATAGCCAAACAATTGGAGATACCTATCATAGGGTTTGTCAACGTAAGGCACTGCCATTCTATGGATAGTTCTAAGTGCACGGTGATAAAGTATACAAATTAATGTGAATCACTTGGAAAATGTTGAATGACTTAATCTTGTTATCTATGGCTGGGAGCTTCCACGGTGGCGAGATGTTAAATACCTCGGCCTGGTATGCAGGAGGTCGTGGGTTCGATCCCGACCCTGACACTTGCTGGAAATTTGGAGTTTGCATGTTCTCCCCGTGGTCACGTGGATTTTTCTTTGGGTCATCCGGTTTTTCCCTCCACATTTAGAATGAACGTGCGTTTCGAGTATTTGGATGTAATACATTTCCACGTGATAAGCTGCTTCATTGGGCTATGATTTGTGGCCAGGTAGCTTCTGAAAAAGAGCTATATAGCTTATTTGCCCTTACTTGGTAAAATACAAATAATGTTGTTAGTTTCATGTTCAACCTATGTATGGTCCATCTACGTTCGAGTGATGCCTCTTTCATTAGATGTTAACGTGCTAATTTTAACCCACTCAAAAAAGTTCGGTTATTGCGAGCCACCCTGATAGGATGTATGTTTTGTTTTCAGAAGCCCACAGCCGTCTCCGCGGGCTGGTACGCCTGGGTTCCGAGCCCCAGAGGTTCTACTAAAGTGGCCCTATCAAACCACAGGTGCCACACATTTGACCATAGCATCAATCGGTTAATGCTCGGTATTTATTGCAGGTGATGCGTGAATTCTATTTTTGACTACTGTTCTGCTACATAAGGGAAATTCAACAATGGTGTGAAAGTTATGATTCTTAGCTCTCAATTTTCGAGGGTTCCACAACAAATGTTGGTTGTCATTTGTTTTCTCTCACTGTAAATGTGCCAAATGTCACCTTTCCAGCCCTTGTAGAACAATTTTATTTTTCTTATGACCTTTGGATATCGGATGCCAGCAACAATAGCTCATACTGCCCTCTAGTGGGGGTATCCCAGCATAACTCTTATCTGTATAAAATCTTATTGAGCATGTAAACTGTTGATATGCAAATACAAGATCACACTATATACACGTTCTTCCAGTATTCAACACTGTTACAATGTCAAGTTAATGTTAACCTGCACGTAGTTATTTGTCAGAATAACATGTACATACCATACGTTTGCTTATTTAACAACAGGACCAAACTGTTTCCACTTGTTGCCACATTATTGTTCATTGTCTATGGCAAATATTCTAAAACTGCACTATTGTATGTGGTATTGGAGTGTCTACATAATATCAACAACGTAAGAATATTACCAGCACTTATAACGGCTATGTCAATTTCTAAGATTTGGTCAAATTATTTTTGATTCTGTTCATATTCACGGCAGTGTTCGCCGCTGCCTTTATTCTGCTATCACTTGGCTGGGGCCACGCTACTGCCACTTGATGTTTGAAGTGGCCCCCCGATAGTCGTCGTACTTTATATTCAATGTCAAGCCAAGGGTAAACCCCTCGGGGCTGATACCCAGCAAGAGTTGCTTTTTTTCCCTCCCCAGTGTGTTTGTGACCTTAAACACTGTCGTGTGTGAGATCGCAGCCATTGACATTTGGTCGACGGGCATTATATTCCTCTGCCTCCTGAGTGGCCGCTACCCCTTCTTCAAGACCAGCGACGACCTCACTGCGCTGGCTCAAATCATCGCGTTGCGCGGAAGCGCAGAGGTGGCTGCTGCTGCTAAAGCTTGCGGTTAGTAATACAAACTATTGACAATTTTTTATTTTTACCAGGTCAGGCCACACTGAGCTATATAGCTCTTTTTTTAGAAGCGACCTACACCATGCAATTGATAGCTCAACGAAGTGGCTTTATCACGTGGAAATGTACAGCAGGCAATTACTCTAAACGCATGTTGATTACTAAATGTGGAGGGAAAAACTGAAGGACCCGGAGAAAAATCTACGTGACCATGGGAAGAACATGCAAACTCCAAATATACAGGTGTCAGGGTTGGGATTGAACTCACGACCTCTTATATACCACACGTACTTGTGGTGAACATGCAAACAAGCATGTTTTTATAATATATGGCATTGTCTTGTAATCTGATTGGCCTACACCAGAGACAGCCTTCTTTAGGGCCAGTCTCACCATTGTCAGACCAGAGAACGCCAAAAGGCGAACAATAATGTGGCACACTCGGGCATTTTTGAATTTATGAACGCTTAACATAAATCAAATAAGCAACCGAACAATCAAAAAAATCAGAAGCTGTTGATTTTTTTAATTTTTTCAACTGAGTTTTTTAATGAAATGTATACAATCCTATTGGAGCTTATCTTCATGTGTGTTTACTTTACAACCATTGTTCACATATAAGTGTCTCAGAAAGAACAGACCCTACAAAACATGTAGGGACGATGCAGTGCCTGATCCACCAATATAAAGGAGACATTACAGCGATGATACGCTCCGGTGCTCCTGACGCGGTTGTCTGGCTTGACCCACCTGGATGTGACATTACAGTTGTTGCTCTGCATCAGCCATACGACAAAAAGAAGATGATACAGTTGATTATCGATGAGTCGGTCGCATCAAGATGCAAATATTACTCGCCGTTCAGTGACCAGTCCACCCTTATGTACCTATGCACACACAAGCGTTCTAGGATGCAGGAGCAATTGCATGAAGCAATTACACATTCCATGACACGAATAATTGTAACTGTAGAAATGTTTATTGCGTTGGATGTTAAGTTTCCACAGCCTTGAGTAACGTTTATATTCTAACTTTATTCGGGTATGACGGATCACGGAGGCGAGCGACGAAATGAGTGGTATTGTAACAAGATTGTTACGAGCGAGTGCACGTCTATTACACACAGATTGTGATCGCTTGGTGGTTTGTTTCGCAGCCGTGAACTGGATAGCAGCAATGTGTAGTGCCTTCAGGTACATTTTCCACAAAACTTCATGGCGGCAGTCTGGGATGAGCATCTGCGCCGTTTGTCAGTTTTCAGGAGGAAGGGGACAATGGTTTTTTTTGTTTAATGCAGTCACGTGCATAATTCTGGAGGATGAAAAGTTACATTTCAAAAGTGGGTTTTCTAATGTAATGCATAAAACACTTTGCAAGAAATGTAAGGTCATCTGTGTTGTTAAAAAAAATGAGTGCTTAAGGCAGCAGGAACATCTGTGCTATATTCATTATAGGGGTTGAGAACAATGGACTTTAACAATCAACGAGGAGTAACATCATCCGGCCTCTTGATCGTAGGTGCATATGGAGGATGCGAAGACTTTGATGGCACGACGATTTAAGCAGCATGGGCATTTTAAAAACAAAGTGTCAGAAAGGCATTTGTAGGCTTGAATCAGGAAGAGTAGATTGTGATTCATTGGGGTCCTTGTGCCGAAATGGACGATGGAAGATTATCTCGACAGGCATTGGCATGGGCACCCAGAGACCTGGGACGTAGGGGCAGGTGGTCGGATATCGTAAGGATAGACCAGAGGAGATCGAAATTGCTAAATGTGGCAGAGGGAATGAAGCAATGGCAATTATTGGTCTCATGATAACTTAATTGTGATTTTATTCTGAAATCTTGAGTAATTACATTTCAATTATGTGCAACATTATTTCGATACCCTTCCCCGTGATAAGGTCAATTATTCCACCATACTGTCTTGCACACGAGACAGCATGTGATGTTAATCTAATGGCAAAATGACCGTGCATTTTTGTTTAAAAAAATATGAACATTCTATGTATCAGTTTCAAATGTAAGAGACTGTTGTCTGATATATTATAACATTCACAAATATTCATTACAGGAAAGATGATGATCTGTAGTCGTCACTGCAGAAGTACTGATTTAAAAGAGCTTTGTGAACGCCTGAGAGGTGACGCCTCTGTGAAAGGTATGTACATTAGCCTAGAATTGCACATTATACGAATTACACACATATCTTTCGCATCTCTGAAACGAGTGAAAATTTCAGTATCTCGAGAAATGAATTTAATTTTTAAAAAAGCAGTTGTGTGACACTTTTTTTTAATTGGTGGCCCTCAGAATGTTGTGGAAATTCCACATTCTGATGGCAAGCACTGTTGTCAAAACGTGGTACGATTTTTAAAAAGTCTTTTTCAGAAGCGACCTAACCACAAATGATATCCCAATCAAGTGGCTTATCACGTCGACATTTATCGTAGCCAAATACTCTAAACGCATGTTGATTCTATACTGGAGAAGCCGGAGAAAAATAACCGTGACCACGGGAAAAACATGCAAACTACAAATATACAGCAGGTGTCAGGGTCGGGATCGAACTCACGACTTCCTGTATACCAGGCGAGGTAGTTAACATCTTGCCACCGTTGGGCCCCAATTTTGACACTGGGGAGACGATGGGATTAGTTGATGACACGATGAAAGTGCAGCAAAAGCACTTGAGTGCAGTGCGGGAACGGCGCGGCAATACTCGTTGAAGCAAGCCTGACGAAACGTGAATCGGCATGCTCGTTAGACTGGCATTAGTTGGCATTGACCCAGATAAAGCACATTCTACTCCGGTCAAACGTCTCTTAGTCTCAAGATCTTTACAGCAGGATCATGCAATTGCTATGTTCAGCCGTTTTGTTATTAGTTTTATGTTGGAAAATATTGAGGACGCAGACAAAACCTGTGTACGTTCGGTGGGGGGGGGGTAACACTAAAATCCTGATGTATAACAGCAATCCAGAATGTATTTTCCTACGAACTACAGGCCAGTAAAATAACCTCCATGACCCAGGCCTCTAATCCTGCAATGCAATGACAAAAAGCGCTGTACACACATCTACAGGCCACTTCGTAAGCCAGAAGGTTGATTGTTCCTTACGCATGACTAACTCTGTCTGATCCATCAAAGTCGCGTCTAAAGAGCTGCATTAAGGTCCCCACCATGCCCCGCACGGCAACGAACATCATTGCAAATCCCCCCAGGCTGTGGAGATAATAGGATTTGTGTGTATGATGATTACTAGCAGTGTAAAGGATTCACGCCACCCACCCCCCCTCTCCTCCCTTCCCCTTCCTCCCTTTCATCCAATGAAATATCGCGTTTCACAGTTGCTATTCATTTCGCAGTATTGATTCTTGTTTTTCAATGGCAGTCAATGGTATCGCCTCTTCTGGCTTGAATGGGTCATACAAACCCATTTACATGCAGCGTTTAAGGAGTGTAAAGCATCAATTATGACGCGTGAAATTGTATGCACGTTGTGATATTAACAATTAATATATTATTCGATATATCTGTTCACATATATAATGGTTGCATATTTTTATGATTGGTAGTGATTCTGCAGTTGAAATGCATCACTTGATTTGCAATTATAGTTTCCACTTGTGATAATATAACTGATGACAAACCACATTCTGATTACCCGCACTTCCGATTAGCAGGGTAGGCCACGTATGGTGCCAAAGAAGTTCAACATGTGTACATACATTGGCAGTAATGTTGGTTGGTAGTGCATTACCAGTTGCACTTTTTTGTAATCATAAATGTTAGAAAGTGTAGGTCGCACACTTGCTGCTCCCGTGTGCATGTCGGTGGTTGCTGCCATAGCCACCGAAGGAGGGTTTTTTTTCTATTATAACATTTCTGCTTGTGGCATTCTTGCAACGAAGCTAAAAAAAAGGTGTTTGGGTCCCAAATTGTGTGTTAGCTCCAGCAGAAGTTAAAAGTTACGGAAGTGTCTGAACGAGTAAACTTCACCGATTATTTTGACTGTGTGTGTGCGCGCGCGTGCGTGTTTTGTCACTTTTGTCTCTGTTGTTTTGTCTAGCTGTGCCTGATGCAGACCAAGCAAAGACCCCTGCGGAAAAACGAAGAAAAACAGACGCCCACGTCGAAACTTCTCCCACTGCTGGGACTGACGGCACAGACGGCGGCGTTGACGCCAGTCGATATCCCGCTCGTCTTACGCTGCCTTCCGACGCAAGAGACGCGTCTTCGGTTCGAGGTGGGCTAGAAGCTGCCCCCGGGAGGGATTGGCGCTGCAACGATGTCTTGGCGTTTGATCTGCTCTACAAACTCTTAGACCCGAACCCACACACGCGGATAAACGCTGCGGAAGCCCTACGCCATCAGTTCTTTGTTCGGTAACAAAAGTCAACGGCGTCCTCACACTTAAGTTGTTCTGACCTCACCTCCCTTGGTGGTCCCGAGCTAGTGCTTAATGGATTTTTTTTGTCATGGTCATTTTTTTTTTCCGTAAGATCATTCCTGTTGGCTTCCTGCAAAGTGTTTCATATATTTTTTAAACAACCCCTCAGATATAATGACCTTTGTTAACCCCTGATATGCATTTGAATTTATGACCTTGCAAATGGGATATTTTGCCACGTTGAAATGTCACTCATGTTTATTTTTAATGATATACACATCATGTCTGTTCTACTGTTTCGGATATTAATGCCGATAGCTTGTAAATAATTTACATTGGTTTATTTGAAAAATGTGTTCAGTTAAACATACATTTTTCCACGAATCAAATACATTTTGCTTTTATGCAAGGTTACAAGGAAAATACTACGCACAATTCATGTCCATATTTGTGACCAAAATGTAGCCATTCTCTCTCCAGTGCTGCAACATTCACTAGAAGATAAAAACACTGCAATTACAAAAAAAAATGTGTCGTCCTCCACTACGTCTTCTGCGTAAATGTCCCAACTTTCCGCTTCCACCGTGCGGTACAACCCACAAAACATCGGGGGAGCTGTACAGCTAAACGAGAACATTCCTCCGCATTCGTACAAAATAATCAAAATTACGTGCTGCCGTATCCTGCAGGCACGTTGAACCTTGGCCTTAAAATGCCGTGACGTGAAATCGGGCTTCGGACAAGCTGGTGGTGCTAATTTTCACAATTACACGAAATATATTGCGCACATTTTCTGGATATTAGTGTTATGATTATACCGGCTCTACCCAACTTGTCCTTGGTTGCAGGCTGCAGTCGACCGCTGGGGAATCGCATTCCACGATTGTCTTTGCCACATTCATTCTTCGTACTCAAGAGGTTATAAGCGCCATTATAGTCTGTCATTGGTGCGTTAAATATCGCCAGATCTTGGAAGCTCAGCAGTGTTGAGCCTGGATAGTGCTTCCGATAGGTGAACCACGGTGCATCGAATAGGTTATTCATAAGCGGCTACAAGGGGCTGTGATGTGTGCTTGACACCAGAGGGCAGTACAGCAAAAGCCACTGTGCTGTACATTTGTTTTGATGTTTGTTTAGCCACGATGATACTGCCCATGCCGGAGTTATTTTTTTTATATCTGTTTAGCCTGAATTGTTATATACATTGAATAGACTGGCCCTCACCACAGGATAAAGACATTTCCACCACTGACTCGGCACAAGAATGAGCATCGCACAGTGTTCGATTCAGCAGGAAGATATGTTACCCTTTAAAAGTCTTGTGCCTGGGGATTTACACGGTGAAATACTCTAGATTATAGTAATTCACAAGTGTCCTTTTTTTTGTTCCGTTTTTTTTTTATTTCACCTTGTTTACAAAGCATCCGTTCTCTCTTTACCGGGGAAAAATGTTTTTTTCCGTACTTTTCCCCAACGCACTTTACCACGGCACAGTCAACACAAAGACCTACAATTTGAGCGCGGTGTGGGTAAGTGTTATCCAGACGTTAGTTACAACACTTGGAATGTCCCTTAAAAATGATGGAATAATATTTAATGTGTATCGTGGTTTCCACGAGACAGGCCACCCATCTTAAACACACACTCAGCCTGGGACATTGCTTGCACGCATTCCACACCCACACGCGCCTTCTGTTGTACCCACTATTGTACAGTTGTGCAAGAGGAAATGCCTAGGCATTAAAAAAAAAATGCCCTCTACTGAATGTATAATATAGCCGAGTGCAATAGTCACATATGAGCCATACCACCCTCTTAATTCTGTGAGCTCGGGACGTAGCGATACAGTACTCATTCCACATGCGGACTTACAGCGTGCGCCCACTAGATGTTGTACATTTTGTTCAGGAAATGCTTCCACGTAAGTTTTATAAGGAACGCATATTGCAAACTCTTTTTTTTATATTTTTCACACGTGCATTTGAATTGTAATGTTTTCGTATACACTGGTGCGCGTGGTGTCCATTTCCAATAAGTCTGTTGCACTTAAGCTGTACAAACTACTGTGTTTTAGCTGGGGGGGGGGGAGGTCGTAGTATCGCACAGCTCCACCTTGGGTTTCCAATTACTGGTTTCCAATTTCAGGTACCACAGGCAAGTGGTTTCATCCACGACTGGACGTGGGAGATGGTGTTTAAGGCACCGGTCCTAGGGTAGATGGGTTCTCTTCAGATGCCACATGCATTTTACACAATGGAAAGCCCAGGGTGAGGTTTGCCATTTTTCAAAATCTGAGCTGCCTGGCGTGTTGGGGCGCGGTGATGGCGAGATGTTAACTACCTCGCCTGGTATGCAGGAGGTCGTGGGTTCAATCCTGACCCTGACGCCCCCTGTATATTTAGCGTTTGCATGTCTCTCCCTGTGGTCGTGTGGATTTTTCTCCTGGTCCTCCGGGTTTTCCCTCCACATTTACAATCAACATGCGTTTCGAGTACTTAGCTACTATACATTTCCACATGATGAGCCACTTGTTTGGGCTATCATTTGTGGCTAGGTCGCTTCAGAAAAATAGCTGTATAGCTCAGTTGGCTTGACCGGGTAAAATAAAGGGATCACCAAATATTGTCCTGTTTATGTGTTAAATGTTCCAATTTTAAGTGCATTGCATTGCTTTCTATATGCCTATTTTCTTGTTTACTGTGCGTTACATTTGTGTGCATTACTTGAATGAATAAAGTCGAAGGTGATTACGACTTTATTTTGTATCCGACATCTCTCAAACGGCTTGGCCGGTTATCATCGGATCATTTGAGAGGTCCTAATTTAATCAGAAATTGGACCTCCGATGTTCTGATGCTTGTGACTTGTGAACCGCAACTCTCATACATCATCACTCTTATACATCATCACTCTTATCTGCAAGGCCGCACATCGTCCAAGGGATGCAGTCTACGTTTGATTCTTCCTGTTTTCATCTGCGGATATCTGAGGATTCACAGATAGGCTCGGTGATGGATGAGAAACGTAATGGTCAATGTAATGTTGTGGTTGTATTGAAGTTATTGCTCTGTGGGATGCAGCTTCTGTGCTTACAAATGCCTTTTTTTGGTCAATATTCAAACCATGTGATGGCATTACGGTTTTAAATTTGAAAGATTACTCCTTGAATTGCGTGCCTTGGAAGATTTCTAGAATTCGGATGTACAGCAACATTTTCTCGAAACGAGTCTTTTTTTATGTTGTCCGTGTAACGACTTAGAATGAATATAATAACCTATAGCCCTTTTGTAATCCACAGCTGAGATGAAGACATGCCCATGCTGCGTTAGTTATTACGGAGGTCGTTTGGCTGTACATCACCATGCCGTATTATAATGGTGGTTGTTTAACTGTACATACCCATGCTGTGTTAGTTATGATGAAGGCTGTTTGACCATTCGTCACCATGCTGGTTAGTATAGGTTGGTGAAGGGGGAAACCCAGGCCCAGTTGAGATATCACTCGCCAATCACAGCCAATAACGAAGTTTGTAGCGCAGTGCACTAACCCTTGTACCACCATTCTCCCATAGTACTCATGCTAACATGTCTCTGATGAGTGTAAAATGGAAACTTTCACAATTCTCAAAAGTGCAACGGAAGTGGGTTAAATGTTGGGCAATTCTCATCATCCACCAACAACGACCATTTTTTTTCTTCTTCTATATATGAGCAGTGACATTACTTTCTGGAGCGCATTCGCCGCTTATTGCACAGTGGCCACCCCGATTATCACCGCGGGACACAATCGTCACAATCCGTGCCGTCTACTTAACAGTGGGGACGTTAAAAGATCCCCTGCCATCATTCGCAAGAGTGCCACCCTCTCGAGAGTCAAAAAAATTGTCAAATTAGAAAAGACTGTCGCCCACAAAATTACTCGGTTGGGAGTAGAAGGTGCAAACGCGTCCCGGGTCACCTTGTTGCAAATGAGACTCGTCCTGGACTCTTGACTTCTCACTTTGTTAAAAAATATATAAACCTGAACTCATAGGCATCATCCCCAAAAGTTATCACCGTCCAAAATAGTCATCACTCTCCATCATTAAAATCGGTCCGTCATTAACATTGCCATACATTCATTTTGGCAATTTCCTTCCCCAAAATTCCTACCACAAAACCAAAACAACTCCCCAATTCTTCACCCCAGCCCCTTCCACACCACAGCTCCCCCACTCTTGCTGCTTCCCAGAAATATGAAAGTTGATCACTCTTTCCACGCTCGTGTCTAGTGGTAATTTGTCATCAAGTTTAAACGGCAAATGTAGCAGTAAATTCACTCGTAAGGACGTTGACAATTCCGTTCCGGTCAATAAATCTTAAAATGCTACCCAAAAGTTCGCGCAAATACAGTAAATGGATTAATTACGCGAATTAATTTTGTTGCTAAATTCGTGTTATTCTGTTCAGTAATTGGTCCGACTTCCTATAGACAGACAAAATTGTACAAACATTTTTGGCACGTGTCGTGACGCGGGTCCTGCGAGATCCGACCGTGTCCGTCCAATGCTCGCCGAGCTGCATGGGCTTCCGGTTGCCGAACGAATAGATTAAAAGGGTCGTCCTCGTTACACAAAGTGCTTGCCACAAACGAACCGCGATACCACCCCGACTCGGGTCATCCTCGCAGTGGCTCTTGGCTCGCCATCGAAACAAAGACGGCCACTGCATTGCGCGCTTTCAGATGCGCTTCTGCTGGCCGGCTGGAACGCTCTTCTGATATTGGGAAGCCACTGGAGCGATGCGTTTCTAAATCTATATTGGAAACTCATTTCTTTAGAACTGCTCTGTGTTTAGTTCGTTGTTCTTACTTCCACACCTTGGATTTGCACGGTTGGCTACGTACGGTGCAAAATAAGTTAAACATACAGTTTAACACACGGGCTTTCGCGACCAATATCCATAATAAAGGTTATTTTTTGGGTTAGATCGCGTAAATATACGTCGTTAAACTCGCCACCACCCGACACAGCCAATTCGTAAGGTTTGTCACGTAAACAAAACGTGCCAATTACTTACGACTTCAGCATACCGGTGTGTTGGAGAGTAAACCCACAACAAAATTTACAATTTGAGTACCGTGACGTTTCGCTGGTGATTACAGCAACCAGCTTCATCAGGCGATAGCCAGAAACGTGAAGAAAGTCCTCCTATGTCGGTCTTAAATCGAGGAGGTGGGGGGGGAATTCTTAAATACATACAGCCAGAAGTTAGGATTTAATGCTCCGGGTGCGAATGTGACAACCGTAGTGAGGTGCACGTGGTGTGACTGTGCCCACGTGGTGTGACTGTGCCCACGTGGTGTGACTGTGCCCACGTGGTGTGACTGCACGCGCTCTGTGCAAATGCAGCGCTTTGGTTGCACGGAGAGCACAACTGCTCGCGCCTTGCTCAGATGCAGCCGAGCTGGATAGAAAGGGGAGGACGATTCACAGGGCAACCGCAAGGGATCGATGACGGACGAGGCGGTGTTACACGTGGAGACGTGACGACGATGCATCGTCGAATCATCGATTGATGAGGATTCTAATGTTCGCCACGGACACGAATTGCGAGCTGTGCGGGTTGTAGGGGGTTATATGATCATACTTCACCACATTGATCAGTGCGGGTTGCTAACAGTGAGCTATAGAGTTATTTTTCAATAGCGGCATGGCCACAAATGATAGCTCAACGAAGTGGCTTATCATGTGGAAATGTGTAGTGACATCGCGGTATGTCACTGTGCAGTGCCGGCCCGAGAGAGGCACGGCGTGCGGTGTAGCGACATCGCGGGTACCACAGCGGTGTGGGTGTAATACTGGCCCCAGAGGGGCCTGGTGAGCGCTGATGGATAGCGCGAGATGCCACCACGCTTGGCGTGCAGTGACAACCCTACAGGACAGGGTGTGGGAGTGCCAGCCGTAGGAATGAGGTTACTAAAGGCCATGGCACTCTGGTTGACCCGAGGGGACACGTGACCAGTTAAGTCTACAAAGGGGCCCCAAGTGGGGGCTAGGGGTGGTCACGTGGTTAGCATCCAGATCCTTCCCGAGGATTCTGGAAGGTGGGCGTGGCCAAGGGCGGAGCCAGCCACGCCGCAGAGAATATAAGCCGGGTCCCGAGAGGGACCGGCGTTGTTCATCCTGGAAGAAACCTTCGTCTACGCTCTACGTTTTCTGTTCAACGAGTCTCCAACACGTGGACCTGGACCCAAGCTGTGGCCCCGGTCCGTAGTAGCTAATTACGTTGTAATTAGTGTAGTTAGCCTGGTGGTCACCACCATAAGTTGTTATTCTGTTAAGGGGCAGTTACCCCGTGTGTTCAAGTTCAAGTTCATTTATTAGGTATAGCCCTGTGAGCCATTCGGCTTTTGAATCGGGTGCAACCGCAACAAACAAAAAACAAAAACATGAACAAGAAAACATCTTAAAATTAATGTGACAAAGTGCAAACAAAAAATCCAAGAAAAGACAGCTAAATATTGCAGAAAAAAAACCGTACACCAACACTGTGCAAAAATCCCAGTGGGATGCAAGTCAAACAACAACAACAACCACAAGACAACTTAGATTAAGACCACCAGTCTTACTCCGTACTACAACAAACAAACATGGCCAAACCAGTAAACTTTTCGAAATCACCAAAATAAAGCCATGAAACAGTGATCATAGGAACTGACGGAATTTTCACAATAAACGACAAACAACATGGACTACCAAAACCCTGCAGCCATAGCTGGCTGCATGAGTCACTCCACAACAGCAGGAGCATCAATCGGAGTATTATAATTTTTCAATGCACCTTTAAGATCAGCACACTAAATCAAAACACAGGTCATACTTTGCAGCAATCATCCGGAGCGAAACATTTTTTTTAGGCCACTGAATAGCACTGGCAGCTAGGGGTGTACAACTCCTCTAGAGCAGTTTTGAGTGAAGATCTCATAGGTAGTGACTCAAATTGCAATTTATTAAATAAGTTCAAGTTAAATAAATGTGTTGCTTCCAAGTCTATGTCTGCGACTCAGTCGAACTCACTACAAATGTATAGCAGCCAAACGCTCTGAACACGTGATGTTGATTCTAAATGTGGAGGGAAAAACTGGAGGACCCGAAAAAAATCTACGCGACCACGGGGTGAGAGATGTAAACTCCAAAGATACAGCAGGCGTCAGGGTCGGGAACGAACCCACGACCTGTATACCGGGCGAGGTAGTAAACATCTCGCCACCGGGGTGAGATATCAGCATGGAAGTACAGTACGGAAATATATTGTGTATGCACTTACCACAATGTATCCCCCCGCTACATTCATCATACACGGCATTGAATTCCGAGCAAGAGTGGGTTGTTTGGAATTTGTTTACGTTGTGCAGTATGCCATGGGCTCCCACGATCACTGCTTCCACTGGATTCCGCTACATTAATTACAATGGGTGGAGCAAAACATCTCTCGAACCGTGAGCCCGACCCTTGAAAAGGGAGTCAAATCATGAAGGGTCCCAGTAATTTAAGAAAAAAAACCTCCGAAATTTGGCACGTTCCTTGGAATACTCGGTCAATGAGTCGCGAGCCGAAAGCGCACAAAGCTTGCGAGAGAGGTCGCGCGCGTGACTGTTTCGCAATTGCAATCGGGGGCAACTGTCGGTCAATTCTAAAGTCGGTGAGCTGCATTCATTCCCGGGTGAAGGGATGATCATCATAATGATGTTGCACCTGTTAAGGGCACTCCAAACCGCAACCGCTTCTAATTCATAAAAATTCTTAGGATGGTTGTCGCAAGCACTTCCCCGCCATTTATCTGACCACGGGTAATAAAAAAAATCGATAACCCACTTCCTTGCGCATGTACACCCTAATGAAACATGACATATTTCCGTTTTTTTTTGACAGATAACCAGGTGCCCTGAGATTCGATTTAAATGAATGACAACATATGAAATATGTATTATGGTGATAATGTGTCCTGTAATGTGATATTTAGAGAATTGTAAATGGGTTTCTACCATCGAATGAACGGACCACTATATCAGTGTTTTTCACAAATTTTCAGAGGGGGGGGGGGGGGGACACTTTCGTCGATAAGACATCATCAGTGTGAGGGCCGCCACACATTTTAAACCATTGGGGGTTTGACAGCAACACGATGATGATGAAGATGATGGGGGGTGTTTTCACCATTTGTGTCTTTTCGGGGGGGGGGGGCGCAAGTCAGGGGCCGCCCTAAAGGCCACCAGGGTCCGCCAGTTGCCCATGGGCCTTGCAATGAAGAACACTAGTTTAGTGTGCAGCGTAGTGTATAGTGTAGTGTATAGTGTCGTGTGGAGCGTAATGTATCGTGTATAATATAGTGCAGTGTTCTTCACTAATTTTTAGAGGAGTGCCACTTTCGCTGATAAGACATCATCAGTGTGAGGGCAGCCACACATTTGAAACCATTGTTGGGTTTTACAGCAGCAGCACGACTACGATGATGATGATGACGACGGGGGGGGGGGGGGGTGTTGTCACTTTTTGTGTCTTGTCAGGGGCCGCCCTAAAGGCCACCAGGGGCCACAAGTGGCCCACGGCCCTTGCAAAGAAGAACACTGCTCCATAGAATGAACATGAAGCTGGATTCACGGCCCTGATGGTGCACGCCCGGGATACACCTGCTTTGGGGGCAAGGCTTGTTGGATCATATCCAGATTTGTGATTCCCAATCCCGCTGAGCTGCAAATTGACCAGGGATTTTACAGTTCTGCAGGTGGGTTCACGAACCCATCTGTGTGTACTTTTATTTTACTTTATTAATTTGATTTTTTTACCTACGTGACTTTACCGAAAACACCTAAGAATACTTTTAGATGTTATGCTCTTGTATGCATGGGTTATCACTTCCCACAACATGCTTACAAATGGAATTGCAACATCCCAACACAGGACCTCCTTGACAGTCTTGGCAGTCAATACGTCTTTAATGGATAAATAAATGACACTGTTATTTTTTCACTCGCGAATCCAATTCCAAATTCGCCGAATTCGAAAAAATAACCCCAAATTACTCGAGTGGGATTACATAGTAAATTTTTTTTTTATCGAGAATATATATTGATACTGTAGGAATCCGATGAGCTACGAAGATATGATTTCACAGATATCAGATACCTCCGACTGGCAGACTCATGCTCGTTTGAAGGCCAAGTGCTGAATCACCTTGGGTCACACAGGGACAGCTGCCACTGGGTGGGGGTGGGGCGGATGGCTTTCCAAAATATCTCGAGTTGAGATGTGACGTAAGTCAAGCGATCTGAGATGCCACGGTGAAAAGGAGGGGCACTTCATCGAAAATCGTCGTCATTTATCATTACGCACCACGGCCACCCAACCCTACCCCCATCCCGAACTAAAATTACATTGCAGGTGTGCCGAGTCGTGTCATCGTAAGAAGCATAGCGGCCGGGAATTATCACCAGAAAAGCACTTCGTGGCTAAGAATAGACCCGGAAGATCTGCCTGTCATGTGCGGGGTTGTGAATTGAACCGGGTAACGATACATCATGGATCGATGCCCGAGTGGGGAAATGCCGCTGCTGGCTACAGAGGAAAATCAAACGCACACAAAATTAACTAAAACATTTTAAGAAAAAACATGAAACAATAACAAAAATTCCAACAATTAACTATAAATGCCAGAAAAAAAAACATTGTTACAAATGACAAAAGTAACATTTCCTAAAAAATTAACCCGTAAAAACAAAGTTTTTCACTATACTGTAAATCCTTTATATGCGTGGCGGCTAGAGTCCTCTCGTCCTCTGGCTTGAGATGGCTGCCACCTATGGGTCAGATGATTGCAGCGCAAGCATTAAGCAATTGGTAATTCAATATAATATTTTTGTTCTAAAAAGTGTAAAATTTTGGAAAAAAATTTTCACGAACATTAATTGTCACGCACAACGAGTCTGTGTGGAAAATGTCAGCTCGATTGGATCATGGGAAGTGGGTTAAAAAACGACCGAAAGATTTGCACGGTCGTAAGCAAGCGAGCAAGCGCGCAAGTGAACTTAGTATAAAGGATTTAAAAAATGCACACGGCGTAAAATATGGTAGCGCTACTGGCGCTGGTGTTTGTTGTTGAGCGCCAGGCTGTTTTTGCTCACTCACATGCGCATGCAAAGCGAGACGCACGATACCTGCATTGTTCGTACCGTATTGTGTCTTTAAATCTCTTTTTTTATTAACACTGTCACTGTGAGACTGTCCTCCTCCAAACTCAATACACGGATGCTACTAAAATAATATATAGTTATAGCCTACGTATTCTTTTATATGGCTTAAAAAGATCCACAGCTATTTTAGTCCTATTTAAAAAAAAATACTAGGGAAGGCCCACTGAGCCATATAGCTCTTTTTCAGAAGTGACCTCGCCACAAATGATAGCTCAAGTTAGTGGCTTATGATGTGAACATGTATAGCAGCCAAATACTAGAAACGGGTGTGTTCCCTAATGTGGAGGGAAAAAAACCGGAGGACCCGGAGAAAAATCCACACGACCACAGTGAGAGAGAGAGAGAGAGACACGCAGTCTCCAAAAATACAGCAAGCGTCAGCTTTGGGATCGAACCCACGACCTCCTTGCATTCAAAGCGAGGTAGTTAACATCTCCTAGCCACTGCGGCGAGTCGGGAGAAACGAGTTTGGGGGGGGGGGGGGGGCCCGTCAAAAAATGCAAACCCCCCCCCCCATTGAAAAAGGTCGCTGTGCCCCTGCCCTCTGATAACGCCTGTGCTGTGTGTGCGGTTGATTTGGCTCCGGCGCTTTCAAAGTCCCATAGACGCAGCCGCAGTGCTCACGAATTCACTTCAATTTGGCCTCCCTGGGGACTCCACTTTGTACATGCCACGCGTGAGCGTCTGCGACGCAATCATCGATTATTTTAAATACTCATAAGTCAGCTTACTTGTCAAACTGATAACATTTAGTATTCAATCTAACCCCCCAAAAAAATCTTTATTGTGAATAATATTGGTCGCGAAAGCCTACGTGAAAATAATATTTCGTTTCACTGTTATTATTTATTTGCAACCATTGTTATCATTGTCAGGATTATATTGTGGATTTGTTCAACTGAAATCCAGCGCCGACAGATTCACTGTGGATTATGGGCGACACACTGAATGCAAAACAGCTTAACGATTGCAAATGCATCTTCACAGGTTGACAGTCAGCATGGCTCGCGACGAAACTTGAGCCTTTTCCAGCTAAATACAAACGCCTCCGAAACGCTCGCACGCACGCGGAGAAAGTTTCAACATTGAGACAGCCGCGCTGCACAGCTCCCCCGCGGTGTCTTTGGGCTCGTACCGTGCGTTGTTCGGCACGTCCCACGTGGAAAAAAAGCATTGGCAAGTGCAGCGTTTAAACTAAGACGATTTATTTTTTATTTGTTACCAGGTAAGGGCCCACCGAGCTGTATAGCTCTATTTCAGAAGCGAGTTGGCCACAAATGACAGCTTGACGAAGTGGCCTATCATGTGGACATTTATAGCCAGCCACATACTCTAAACGCGTGTTGATTCTAAATGTGGAAGGAAAAACCTGGAGAAAAATATACGTGACCCCCACGGGGAGAGAGACAAGCAAACTCCAAATATACACGACCTCCTGTATACCACGCGATGTAGTTAACATCTCGTCACCGCAGTATCTTAGGTAACAAACGTTGGACATCATGGTGCAACCCGATTTTTAAAAAACGCATCGGAGCGCTACAAAATATATTGTGCATTTGTGTGTGCGCCGTCTATTTTGAATAATATATTTAATAGATAGATTTTTAAAAATCCCACTTAGGTCCATCAGCCTGCGGCCATTGTTGGCCAATGTTTTTTTTTCCAGCAGCATTCTTTGAATCAGGCAAACTCCGAACCACCGTGACGCACACCCACCGTGTGGCAAAAAATTGATTTTTGTCTCTGGAGAAAATTGCTCTTTGTCGCTCGACTCATCGGCTAGTGTTCGTGACCTTAAGCGAGGAAGCGACTTCACTCTCCGCGATATTTGGGCTTCGCTACGATCTAATAAACTGCCTTCCCGGGTCACACGCCCTCCTTGAGAACTCTCTCCAAACGCGATGCCAATAAAAATGTCCCAAATTGAGTGGGCTGTTGTATCTCGCGACATCGTGAGGAATGGCGATGGCTTTTGTGGGGTTAAGAGGTCTTCATCCAGCAGCGGATTGATCACGGTTGCTGCTTCTGATGATGATGAATGTAACCAGAAGGCAAAACACAGAGGCAAATTATTCGGTCATCGTACCACATTGGCAGTGGTGCACAAGAACAAACACCCAAGGCAAGCGGTATTAAAACAAATCTGAGAAACCGTGTTGTGATCGCCAGTGATGTCAGTGAATGTGTCATAAACGTGATATAAAAACTCTGCCTGTTTGTGTTTTTGTTGTCGTCGTTGCTGCTGCTACTGGGACCATTCCATGAAGACGTCACTTGGGTACTAGATGACACATCGCCCTGACCTACTAAACCCTCCAATCATCTCACATATGGATAACGCCAGCGCTGCATGGAGCGGCTATCACACCGAACCAACTATGCGTTCTCATACCCCCTGAGCAGTGCCCTTCCCAAGATGAAATATGTGGCCGTGACCTTAATGCGCGGTGAATGCCCATGAGCGGAATTAGCGTAATATGAGAACGAGGGGTTGGAGTAGTAGGGGTCTCACGGCTGTGTGTGTGAAAGTCCATCGCGGCGATCCGAGTTTGATTCTTGACCATGGCTAACGTCAGCGGCGAGTGAAATACGGACCGGTCCTGGACCACTCTCTCACCCTCGCGGACTGACCGGCGCGGTGAAGTATGGTCAAACAACAATCCCCCCCTCCCCCCCACGACGGAGACGCCACGGGGAGGCTTTCATCCAACATACAAAGGCTTGTGAATTACCGTTACTATTACTTATCAGTGTGAATAATAAGGATCGATATTCAACCAGGAAATCCTTACTGACTAATTTTCAGGTGGAGGCCCTGCAATGGGATGTTTGACCAATTAATTTAACTAGCAACTGTGGGACCCGTGGCGCACCGAAGGAAGGAGTGAAGGGTCAAGGGTCTAGAATCGAGATTGAAAAGGATCTAGATTGGATCTAGATTGAAAACTCATTTCTTTAGCAGCAGCTTTTGGCGAGCCACCAAACAAAAATGGCCACTGCGTCGCGTGCTTTCAGGTGCGCTTCTGTACCCATGTGGAATTATCTTCCGATATTAGTAAGCCACTGGAGTTGTGCACTTTTAAATCATCTACATTGAAAAGTCATTTGTTTAGAACTGCTTTTAGTGTTTAGGGGCCGTCCGTTTGAGAAATGTGACGTCACATCAAAATGCGCAACTTTAAATAAATATAGACAACACGTTCTACTTAATTAAATATACTTTTTAATAAATGTTTTCTCCTACAACATCAGAGTGCAGCGCCACAGTAAATACGCACTATAATGACAATAGTTTAAAGCGATTTGAAGCATGTTTTATTTTTTGGGGGGGGGGGCAGAGCTTTGTGACGCCGTGTGATCGTCCAAAATCGCGTGACGTCATTTATGGACGGCCCCTTAGTTTGCTGTCCTTCCCCCGCACCTCCGCGGTCAGCGCGGTTGGCTACGTACGGCGCGAAAGAAGTTCAACATAAATACGTACGAGGACGCAACAAATGGAAAGATAACAGGACCAGGAAAGGGAAGAGATAAGAGACAGATCGTGAAAGAAAGATGATCAGGATGGACACGAACTGCAGAAACTGGAGCACAGAGGTCAGGAGAGATGACAAGGAGGAAGAGGCGATGATGTTGCAGCGTCTGTTTTCACAGGGGGCGGGAGCGAGGTAGGGAACATAGACGTAAGTGTCGTAAGTGTTGTACAACAATGGATATCGCTGCAGTTTAAATTTTGAATAGAATTTAACTATGCATATATTTGCATTCGATTTACATAAATTATAATGATCGCGCAGCGTCCAACGCTATTGGCTGGTCCCCGCGCGCAGCCACGCCCACTCGGCCTCCGCCTCAGCCAATCAGGGCCGAGCTCCCGCTTATCCGCGCTACGATTCACAAAGCCTTCGATGATCCACGCTGAGCTCATAAATGTTGGGATTTACAAACACCCGTCTTATCCGCGTTATGAATAACAAACCCCGCGCCTATCCGCACTGGGATTTACATATACTTATTCGTGGCGTCATTTCGTCATTCTTATATAAGCTATGGTTTATATTCTTGGTTCTTTCGGTAAAGTCACGTAGAAGGGAAATAATACAATAATACAAATATAAAACAATAAAAACTCATCATCAGGTGTGAAAACCACAGCAAGAAAATGTTTTGTTTGTGTTGCAGTCGAAACGTCGTGAGAATTTCAATTGTTTTATATTTGTATTATTTTATTATTTCCCTTCTACGTGACTTTACCGAAAAAAACAAGAATATGAATCCCTGCAGTCACGAAAGCTTTAAATCAAAATTTAAAGCTATGGTTGATAAATAACCCCCCGCTTATTCGCGCCAGGATTTACAAAGCCAGCACTTATTCGCGCTGTGATTTACAAACACCACGTTTATCCGCCCTGGGATTTACAAACCCGGTGCTTATCCGTTCGGTGATCAACCCGGCGCTTATCCGCGCTGCGATTTATAAATTCAGCGCTTATCCGCGCTGAAATTTACAAACCCGGCGCTTATTCGCGCTGCGATTTATAAACCTGGAGCTTATCAGCTCTGTGATTTATAAACCCGGCGCTTATCCGCCCCACGATTTACAAACTCGGCGCTTATCCGCGCTGCGATTTGTAAACCTAGAGCTTATCCGTGCTGCGATTTACAAACCCAACGCTTATCCGCGTTGCGATTTACAAACCCGGCGCTTATCCGCGCTGAGATTTACAAACCATACCCTTATCCGCGCTGCGATTTACAAACCGTGCACTTATCCGTGCTGCGATTTACAAACAATACTCTTATCCGCGCTGCTATTTACAAACCCGGCGCTTATCCGCGTTGCGATTTGCAAACCCGGCGCTTATCCGCGCTGCGATTTACAAACTATGCCCTTAT
>CM025615.2:4987450-5000227 GCA_014621495.2 Entosphenus tridentatus | reverse complement strand
TTGAGTCTATGGACTGCAGTATTGAGTCTATGGACTGCAGTATTGAGTCTATGGACTGCAGTATTGAGTCTTTGGATTTCAGTGCTGAGTCTGGGCAGTGCTGAGTCTATGGGCAGTGCTGAGTCTATGGGCAGTGCTGAGTCCATGTTCTTCTTCCATGCGGCTGATGTAGATGTAGAGCAGCAACTACAATTTCACATTCAGGTGGACAAGCCCAGATAACCAGCGGAGTGCATCGTCATCATCGTCATCGCTGCGTTTGTGGATCTTGGCCTGATAGCGTCGTTACACGTTGTACTCTACGGTGTCTTCTGGATGGCCACAATCGAACCACCACTACCATACAGTTATTAATTTTCCATTTGTACATCTAGTAATCCGCATCTCCTGCCATGGTTTGTTCAGCGGTTGCGGTTTAGGGTGGACCATGAGCTTCGTGGAAGATCATACCCTTGGGTACTGATACTGCTTTTGAAGATGATGGAGAAATGTGTGTGTGTGTATATAGAGTGATAATTATTATTGAGTGGGGAGTGGTAGTGTAGCGGTTAGCGCGTTGCGCTACGAACCTGGTGACCCGGATTCAATTCCCGCTCACGGCCCACACCAGTGTGACGATTATCTGAGCAGGTCCTGGGCCTCCCCTAGGTCGACTCAGCCTCAAATGAGTACCGGGTGCGATGTGTAAACCGCCACTAGAGAGACAAAGACGGCCGGGCGTGGTGTTGGCCACCCACCCCCTCGTGTGCCGTGCCGGCCTTCATAGGTGCTCGCTAACAGCACTTGCCCCGACAGTCTATTACAGGCTATGGGGGATCTTTGTCTTGTGGTTTTGAATTTTTTTTATTGATTAGAGCCACGTTTGTGGCTCACCTTTTGGGAACTTGGAGGAAATGGGCACGCGCATCGTCCCCTAAAGACAGCAGCTGTGTCTGCAGCGGCCAGAACTCAACTTGAGAGTATTGTTTGGTTTATTCGTGGGCTGGTACATTGGTACCACTGCGGATGTCTTATTGCTACGGCAAAGCGGCTCGATCTGCACGGTTTGGCCGCGTATGGCGCGAACGTAGTTCAACGCGCGTGCGTACATTGCAATCTCGGGGCATCATCACCCTTTCGGCTTTCCAATTACCGAGCCGTCTTTCGGTACAGCTTGCCTGCCTGCCCTGCGCCTTGGTTAACCCGGCTATTTGAGGCCATCACCATCCAAATACCTGACCACGAGCTGTCCTGAAACGCCGGTACATCCGGCTTCACCCTCCCCGCCTCATAGTCCTCCCTGCCGGCCACCCACAATTCTGGTGCCTCACCTTGCCCCCGAATTGCGCCTTGCGGTGGATTTTGCCCGACGCTGCCGCGGGTTGCGGTGGTTGGCGGCACGTTGGGCTCTCGATCCCGCGGTCGCCGGTTCGGCCCCCCCATCCCCCCCCGACGGGAACGGTCGAAACAGCGGCGGGCCGCGGTTATTCGACCTTCGACCCGGCGCTCGCCCCAATCAGCGGCAGGTCGCACGTGTTAGGGGACGAAGCCGTGGGTCCTTCCGTTTCTGACTTGAATTTTTTCTGACCCACCCGGTACTGGGGAACTGTGCAAAAAAAACGCTTCGTAGCTCATCGGATTTCCTCCTCCAGTGTATGTAGAGATTTCTGGTTTTCCCAAGACGTCTAGACGGAGGTGCGCATGGCAGTGCAGACCAAACGCCCTCTTGAGGGCTTTTCTTAAATGTCCCTCTAGGCGAGGGCCGTCTGTTTGCCCGCAATGGCACGAACAGACGATTGAAAGCCATGATAGAGGTTTGTCTTGGGTGAGATCCCGTGAACGTAAACGCGTCGTTAAACCCTCCACCACCCGACACAGCAAACTCGTAAGGGTTGCCACGTAAACAGAACGTGCCAATTCGTCACTCGTACAGCACTAACCGGTGTGTTGGAGAGCCAATCCGCAACATTTACAATCGGAGTACGACGTTTCGCCGGTAATTACAACCGGCATCATCAGGCAGACAGACAGATTTGTGGAGAAATCCTCCTGTTTCGTTCCTTACATAGAGCATTGAAGGGCTGCACCTTTATCTTTTTTGTGTTGTTTAAATTCCCAAATGCCTTGTTTGGCGACCACTTTTGAGAGGCTGGGCGTTGGGGCCCAATGGTGGCTGTGTGCGTCTCTGTGCGTGCATGCGTGCGTGCGTGCGTGCGTGTGCGTAGCCATAAAGAGCTGCGGCCGTTTGACTGCGGCCGCTTTTGCGTCACTGTCGGGGTCTTCCTATCGCCGCTGCCCGAGGCCCCGCTCTATCACCGCGGAGATTTGTTCCCCGCTGGGGAAGCCTCGCGGCAGATTCGCTCGCTCCAGCTCCAGCTCGTCCGCGCATATCGGCGGTCCCCGACTCTTTTAAAGTGTTCGCACGGAATCCCGTGAGGTCGATATCGCCCCTTTTGGTTCTTTAATCCTTAAAAATTTTCCCCACGCTTTAAAAAAAATTTGTAATGGTTCTCAAATTCTTGAAAAGCCAACGAACGGTTATTGTTTTATTGATTGGTTTCTGCTCCGCACTTCCTATTTAATCATTGCTTAATTGTCACTGACTTTAGACAATAACAAATCTGTCACCTTTCTTGTGAGACTGATTTTGTCAACGGGTAAGATGCGTGGGCAACGGTTCAAATCGGTAATTCTGGCGATGGCTGCACTGGCATCGTCTTGATTTCTAAACAAAAATTTGTCAACGATCGTTAGTCTAATGAGGCTTTTTAAGCAGTAGGCCGGCGGTCCAGTAACTTTGGGCACATTACATGAACAACAATATACGTTCTCGGAAATGTTCTTAAATTTTGTAATCGTTCACCGATGTCAGCAACACCATGGCGAGGAAATGGTGTTGTTCATTTCTCCGTTGAACACGTAGCAGTGGTGGCGATAGTAGGCTTTCGCAACCGATATCTTCCGTAATGAAGCAGTTTTTTGTTTCGGGACAGATCGCGTAAGTATACATGTGTCACTATGAGACCTCCTTTACCAGTGGCAAAATATAGTAATAGGTTTTTACCCTTTCAACTGGTACAAAAAATTACACCTTTATACAAGGCATCTTGCCACTGGTAAAAGAGGTCTCATAGTGTAAATGCTTACCCAGAGCTCTCAATACTCTGATAGTGCACTGTTTTTGAGTTGTACGACTTTTGGCGTCATCTGGTCCAACACCAATGGAGACTAGGCTCTAAGAAAAGCTGTCTCGGGTGTGGACCAATCAACTTCAAGGACAGTGCATATCATTATCATCATCAGAGTTGTTTATTTTAGCATTTTGACTGCTTGTGTTGTGGTTATTGCAAACATGATGCCTTATATAAAGGTGTCAGTTTTTGTACCAGTTGAAAGGGTAAAAACCTATTACTATACATGTGTCCTCAAAGCCTCCACCACCCGATGCAACCAATTAAGTAAGGCTTGTCACGAGAAACAAAGGACAGCCGTGTGAGAGAGGGAGAGGCAAGGAGCTGCGTAAATTTCTCAGCAGACGAGGCTGCGAAAGTTGCTTGTACGTGTCGTCGTCGCATTCGATATGCACGAAGCCCCGAGGCCTCCTCAGCACGCTGACGAGTGTCGTCATTTGAGCGAGGGTCCGCGCGTCGTGCCGGAGCATGCGCAAGCATCAATCCGTGTACCTGCCGATAACTCTGTACGCACGCTGCCCGAGCGTTCGCGTGACGCGGGCGCCCGCCGCGTTCTTGCGTGCGGTTGCTTCGCCGCCGTCCGAGCGCGGAGAAGTTTCGTTGCCACACAGACTTTGGGGGGAAAAATATTCTAACTGGAGCCAGTTGCGTAAGAACAGAGGGGGGGGGGGGGGCCCAAAAACAACCGGGTTAAACCCGGGTGGGGGGGGGGGTTTTTCCCCCCCCCCCCCCCTTCGATTTTGTTGTTGCACCGATGGCTCCGTTCATCGTGACGACGAAGCAGGCCAGAGACAGAAAAAACACGCGGCGATCCCAGCGTGGCTTCCCCCGTTGGGCTGTGTGCACGTTCGTACGTTGAACCTCTTCTTTCGCGCCATACGTAGCCCGCCGTGCGGAGCGCAGGTGTCGGGCTGTTTGTTGAGTGTGTCTTCTCTCAAGCGTTTTGCCAAGTATCACGACGACTGCGGGATGTTCGTACGTTGAACCTCTTTCGCGCCGTAAGTAGCCGGCCGTGCGGAGCGCAGGTGTCAAGCCAGTCATCTCGGTCATCTCGGTCAGTCGACCCGTGGCACCTTCTGGCTCTGCCCCGTGACCTCCTGCCAGCGGGCGTTCGACACTTCACGCGGTAGCCTCAAGGTGCACTTGGCCTGGCACAAGCGTCGTGGTGACGTCACCGCCACTTAGTGGCGAATGGCGGTTGTTGTTGTTGTTGTTGAGTGCGTCTTCTCTCAAGCGTTTTGCCACGTATCACGACGACTGCGGGATGTTCGTACGTTGAACCTTCTTTCGCGCCGTACCGAGCCGGCCGTGCCAATCGGAGGTGCGCGTCGGACGTACGCGTCGAACGTACGCATGAACGCACGCGTGAACGCAAGTGTCGAACGTACGCGTCAACACACGCGTCGGACATACTCGCCGAACGCACGCATCTAACGCACGAGTCTAAGCTACGCGTCAAGCGCGTAAACGTACGAGTTAAACTTACACGTTTTGCAGTAGTTGGTGGAGGATCGCAGTTGAAGCGGGTACAGTGGTACCTCGGTGTACGTCGTTAATTCGTTCCAGAAGGTAGGACTTGTACCGAAAATGACGTATCCCAAACGAATTTTTCCCATAAGAAATAAAAGGAAAGGAAGGAATCCGTTCCAGAGTATAGGAAATTATATTTTATATGGCATATTATACATTAATGGGGTTTTATAAAATAATTTAGACACTACTTATTACTAAAATGCGTACATAAATTGAAATAAATGCATAAATAAATTAAAATAAATGTAAATAAAATTGAACGTCACTTTACCTTGCTGAGAGGAGTTGATAGCCTACGAGGATGGTGGTGAGGAAGGGGAGGAGGAGGAGATGTTATTTTTTGGAAGGAAAGTTCCCTTCCATTAAAACTTCACTTGACTTGGACCTGGTTGAGGCTCACAAAGTTTTACTAAAAACCTGTCCAGCAAGGCTTGTGCACTGAACGAGATCTACTCTACAGGCAGACTGAGGAGCGGCGCTTTGTTTCAGTCGTGAACGGGGTCTACTCGGGCACGTGGTGACTCATCCCCACCCACACAAGTTCTAGCAAGCGCGTCGTATCCCAAGCAAGACGTCGCATCCCAAGATATTTTTCTCTTGTCAAAACACGACGTATACCAAATTCGACGTATACCAAATTCGACGTATTCCAAAGCGCTCGTATACCGAGGTATGACTGTAATTGGTTTTATAAACACAATTTCTAACCACGTTGTCAAGCGAGTGCACATTAAGACGAGCTTGAGAAATATGGCCACAGACTCTGAGATCCTGACATCTCGTGGGAGATAGTTCAAGGAGAGTCTGGGGCCCACAGTTGTAGTTTTAAGTGTCGCACTGCCACGCTGTGCTGCTGTTCCCAAGGCTTTGTTGAGGAGCCAGTGCAGCTTCGTCATGGCTTACAGCACAACTATTATTACCATTTCGATTGGAAGCTTTCGTGACTGCAGGGATTCATATTCTTGGTTCTTTCGGTAAAGTCACGTAGAAGGGAAATAATAAAGTAATACAAATAAAACATTAAATTCTCACGACGTTGATATGCAAACTCCTTTGTCAAGGCTCTCTCCTCCTCCCACCCAGCTTCAAGTGCGCTGCCAAGCTTGGCGGTGTTCATTAAGACGCTGTCTTCCCGACAGCTCTGTTTCTTCACCTGAGGACGGCTGCTTGCGTTGGGGCCGAAACGTCGTGAGAATTTTATTATATTATGTAAAATTTGTATTATTTTATTATTTCCCTTCTACGTGACTTTACCGAAAGAACCAAGAATATATATTACTACTATCTTTACTTTACCAGGTAAGGCCCCAACTGAGCTGTTTGTGCCAGGCTGTTAGGTGTGCTTTTGAGGCCACGTGAAGTATATAATTCGCGCACATGCTGTCACACGGATGCGCCCAGTCGGTTGGTGCGTTTGTGTTACCACCGTGCGTTCGAGCGTGCACAAATAATATGGCTCAACGGAGTGGCTGATCATTGTGTGGGAATTTCGAGCAGTGAAATCCTCTTAAACGCATGACGTTGATTGTAAATGTGGAGGGAAAAACCGGAGGACCCGGAGAAAAATCCACGCTACCACGGTGAGAACATGCCAACCCCAAATATACAGAGCTCCGGGTCGAGATGGAACCCACGACCTCCTGTATACCAGGCGAGGTTGTTAACATCTCGCCACCAAATTTAGAACAGGTGTTTGGAGCATTTGGCTTCTATGAATTTCCACACGATAAGCCACTTCGTTGAGCTATAACTTGTGGCGAGGTCGCATCTGAAAAAGAGCTGTACAGCTCAGTGGGCCTTACCTGGTAAAATAAAAAAAAACATTGTGAATCGTTAATCATTCTCAGACTTTTGTACAATCCACTGCTGGAATTCGACGTCGGTCATGGGTTGTTATTTGCACATTCGTCACCACGCCGGTCGTTGCGGGTTGGCGAAGTGGGGTGGGCCGCTACTGATTCGGATATCGTTTGCCGCTGATGTTGGCCGTGGCCGGGCATCCAACTGTGGTGGCCAGGTTCATGGCACGTCGCCCCGACCACTGGGCCACCGCCTCCGCTGCGCACGACACAAAGTTCGGTTTGCAGCCCCTGCAAATTGCTCGCCCTCGTCATCATGGGGCCTCCGCTGGAGCGACCTTGAGAGGGAATCTGGTCCGCTCTGCGGCGCTGGCCGGATGCGCCGGCGGAGGCGGGCGTTACCCACGCTTTACCCCACCGCCGCGCGACTTCCGTGCCGGAACGTGGAATTGCACCTGGCGACCTCCGGCAGCTTCCGCCCGTGGACCCTCCGAGGCGTCCGCGAATCTAAACGGCGTCGGGAATGTGTGGACCCTCGCTCGACAACCCTGCGGATAAGAAGGGTTCGGGAACAAGAGGAAGGCCGACAGGAAAGAGTTCTGCCGCATAGCAGCCTGGCGGGGCGGGGCGGCGATGGGGGGGGGCGGCATCGGCGGTGACATTTCTCCGGCGTGAAATATCTACAAACAACATTGCAATCTGCATGCCGCTTTCGTCAGAGATAATTGCGTCGGTGCAACGATACGGGGTATAAATAGGCGCTGGGGAACAGACATATCAGTTGGCATTCCGTCTCTGTCAATGCGAACCACGTGATTGCAGTGGCCGGGGCATACAATGACTAATAATAACTCGCAGCCCCCCCTTTTGTCGATTCGCTGCTGACGTGAAGGCCGCCCCAACAAGCCGGGTCATCGTGGCGATTGTTTGAAGGTGTCGCGGGGGGGTCGGGGGTCAGGAGGGTTGTGTGGGGAGAGAACCAGGGGACCCGGTTCAAATACCGCTCGCCAGAGTGCGATGTGGCCCATCCACTGCGAACATCCCTCCAGGGTCGGATGTGCGATTCATTTGTCTGTTCACGTTGTTATGGCCGTTGTCACCGTCGCTGTCGCCACCAGAATTGCGGCGATGGCGGTGAGCTTTAGCGGGAGGGACGAATTGAAAAACGCCAGATTGAGATGGAGGCGAGGGTGGGTTGGGGGGGGGGGAGTATCGACTAAATAATTGGGCAGCGCTTACACAGTTGGGGTATGATTCGGATGAGGGTCGAGAGAGGGACGCGGGGGTACAACATGCAGCGCCCGGGCGCCGGCGGTGCAGAGCCACCGGTTGGCCTGCGGGCGGGCGACGGTGCCGGAGTCGCCCACGTGCGACAAACCCCCGGACGGCAGACGACCCGATCCTGATCGCTCGAGCGGCCACGAGCTCGCGCGGTGGGGAGGGTCGCGTTGACGCGTTTTGGACAAGGCGGCGGCCCCCCCGAGGTGGGGGGGGATCAGAGGTCGCAACCGGGTACCCGATACCCGTACCCTAGCCGATACCCGGCTACCTGTACCCGGCCGGGTACGGGTACGGGTAGCCGTTTGCGACCCTGGTGCAGCCGGGTACGGGTACGGGTAGGCCGTGAGTCACTGGTGAGTAGCCGTTTGTCACTCATTTCGGGTAGGGTACGGGTACGGGTAGGGAACGGGTACCCGTACCCAGCCGGGTACCCGTACCCGGCTGGATACGGGTACCCATTTGCGACCCTGGTGCGGCCGGGTACGGGTAAGGAATCAAAACCCGTTTGCGACCTCTGGGGGGGATCGGTGGCGCGATGACGGTGACGGTCTGTGCTGAATAAAGCCACGGGGTCCTGTCAGCAGAGAGTAAATAATAGATGCTGTACATGACTTGGGACGGTTTTGTTGCGCGCCGGCAAAGTCTTGTAGGTAAATCCGGCGCGAGGCTCCAGCGTCGCTGTCGCGAGCGTCCGCAATGTGCCGCTGTCAGCGCGGCGCTTCGGGCGAAAGGCGCAAAAAAAATGCTGAAAATCATTTATCTAGTCCCGTTGTTATCGCCTTTGTCACCGTCGCTGTCGCTGCGCCGTGCAAAATCGCGCTCGCCCCGCGTGAGGACTTGGGCCACGTCGATTGATGCCGTCCGGTTTTATCAGTTGAGGATGTTAAGATAATTGCGGCGATGGCGGTGAGCTTTAGCGGGTGGTGAGCTCTAGCGGGAGGGATTAATTAAAAAATGCCAGATTGGGATGGAGGTGAGGGTGGGGGGGTATCAACTAGATAATTGGATGTTGCGTGGCACGTGGGGAAGACAGCAGCTCGTTTTGCCCCCTAATTAGCGGATATGGGCAGATGCTGAAATTAACTGGCTGGTAAACAAACAAAAAAACACATGCAGCATCGCTGATGGGAGCTATGGATGCGCAACTCCACGCTCACGGCCGCTGTACGTTGATCACAACGCGGCTGAAGTATTCGTGAGCCTGACAGCAATCGGACTTGCAGAGATGTGTCTAGGGTACGCACGTACGTTGAACTCTTTTCGCGCCGTGCGTAGCCAACCGTGCGTAGCCAACCGTGCTAATCGCGGACGTGCGGAGGAAGGACAAAAAACTAAAAGCGAAAAGCGGTTAGAAAGAAATTCTAGATCTAATCCAGATACTTTTCAATCGAGATCCTAGATCCTTGTTGCTCGTTAATTGAATTGGTCAATTACAGTACTTCCACCTGGTTGAACATGGATCCTTATCATTATTACTGATAAGTAATAGTAATGGTAATTCACAAGCCTTTGTTTGTCCACTGCTGGATGAAAGCCTTCCCATGGCGTCTCCGTCATTGGGGGGGGGGGGGCGAGTGGTGGTTTGACCATACTTCACCGTGCCGGTCAGTGCGTGTCGGTGAGGGTAAGAGAATTGTCCAGAGCCGGTTCATACATTTCAAGCGAGTTTACAACCTCGATGATTTCAAAGTGCGCCATCTCCCAGTGGCTTCCTGATATCGTAAGGAAGAGCGTTCCAGACGGCCACAGAAGCAGCATCTGAAAGCGCGCAATGCAGTGACCCTAAATAATAATAATAGTTATACAAGAACAATACTTACATTTTATATAGCAGTGTCATTCGTGCCAACAGCATCCCACAATTCTGTACATTAATTATATATGAGGACCAAATCCCACATACACGCGTTGACTACGCACGTCACGAAAAAAGCCACGCACGCACACACGCACGCACATACACGTACACACCGAGCAAATGAAAAACCTACTGCCAAGCAAAAATATAAAGTGAATAAACAAATTAAGAAACGGCACCAAAACAAACAACAACAACAAGGTTATCGCAACGGAGGAATGAGTCCATGAGGTGGAGTGTGCCGCTGGGAGACTCCACCAAGGTGACCTTTGACCTGTGACCTGGAGAAGCTCCGTCACCGCTGGTGACCTGCGGGCATCTCGCAGAGACCCCCCCGCCCCCCTCAATCCGCTGACCCCCATGCCTCTGCCGCGGCCCAAACGCATCGGTGGTTGACGTCGCGTGGGACAGCGTGTGGGATGTCGCGTGCTTCTGCATTGTGGGGAGCGGTGGTGTCGCGGTTAGCGCGCTGCTCCACGAACCCGGCGACCCGAGTTCGATTCCCGCTCACGGCAAACCACCGGTCACGATTGCCTGAACCGGTCCTGGCCCTTCCCCTAAGTCGACTCAACCTCAAATGAGTACCGGGTGCGGTGCGTAAACATCGCCACTGGGGAGACAAAGGCGGCCGGGCGTGGTGTTGGCCACCCACCCCCTCGCGTGCCACAGTGCCGGCCTTCGGAGGTGCTCGCTAACCGCACTTGCCGCAAACATTCTGTTGCAGGCTTTACGGGGGATCTTTGCCTACATCTGCATGCGACTCCCACGCGTGTGCTTAGGCGGTGAGTTGGCGCCCTTAAATAATGCAACTCTCCCGTAATAATTACTATTGTTCAGCCTCGGTTCACCGGGCTCGGAGCCCAAGGCACACTTTTGGGGATCGTGAGCGCTTGCTCTTGATTGGCGACGCTCAAATTGACTCCGCGGTAATTCCAGGGCTCTCTCATTATTTGTATTTTATTTTACACGCTTTTTATTAACTCACTCGGTCTGTTGTATCCTCAAATCTTGTAACTCAATTTCAACCCACTTCCCAATGTGGTATCGACTGCAAACTTAGCATACTGATGATAATACTATATTCTATCATTAAAAATATAAATATATATATATTTTTTAAGCATTATTTTTTATATGTTATGTTTCGGCTTGGGTCTAATTGTCCAGGGTCAACTGACGTTGGCTGTAAATCACCACGGCCCCTTACGTTATGGCAAGCCTCGGGGCCATTTCCTGGAGTCGTTGAGTTCTTCCATTACTAGTAAGGTACATTTCATTAAAGCGTGTTTATTTTTTTTTAAATATTACTTATTCCATTGTCTTCTGCGAGTGAACTGGTCTTAAAAAAAAACGCCAAACAGAATGAAATCTTTTCTTTTTTGCTGTTGAAGAGTTTCCACCTAGGTGGGAGCATGCGTGTAATTTGTAGCCTGGTGATCACAGTGATGAGCGTATTGATAGACCTCTGGGGTACGCGGCGGTGGTGGCAGCGGTCGCGGGCGCATGCGGAGCCCGATGGTTGAAGACCGTTGTGCCAAAACAAGGCCCGTATTGGAATAGAGCAACAGGAGGATGTGCGTGACGCGCTGCCCGCGTCACGCCACGCGCTGCCCGCGTCACCTGGCCGGGAGAGTTCGGTGCCGAAAATTGTTGCGCGCGGTCGGCTGCCCCAGCCGAATGCAGCGGGGGCAGAGGACGCGGCGTGGCACGGACCGCGCGCAGTTGGCTCGGCGCGGTGCGAAAGAAGTTCGGCATGCGTACATGGAGGACAAGCAAAGGTTTGCGGTACGCGCATGCCACCCGAGGGTGAAGGGGCAAGATGAACGGGGTGCTTTTGGCTGTCGGTCCACCCTGTCGTGTCGGTGCGGCGGCTGTGTCCGTGGGATCCGGGACACATTCCGCCGACTGCTGTTGACAGAGGGGAGGTGGCGGGGGGGTGGTGGTGTGTGGGGGGCCGCCCCTTCCTTCATTCCACTTGCAAGGAGCCAGCGTCTCGATCCTTACGCGCGCCGGAATGCGTCATAACGTGGGGTTGGTGCTCGGGCAACGGGGGGTCGGCAACCCGCGGGCTCATTAAGGACAGTTTCGTGATGCCGTTTATTACGGACCGCCGTCTCGTATTCGCTCGCGTCCATTGCGGCTCTTGAAAGATTGTTTTCGTTTTTTTTTTACCGACCGAATTCAAACAACAAAAAATAATGGCTCCTCTCGTTGCTTTGGTTGCCGACCCCTGTGCGAGAGCAAGCCTCGGGGTCAGATCCACAGAGTTTGCAGAATATCCGTGCCATTTCCTGAGCCGCGTTTTGCAGAATCTCTCTGCGATTTGTGAGCTGCGTTTTGCAGTTCCTGTGATTCGTGAGCCGCGTTTTGCAGAATTTCCCTGTGATTCGTGAGCCGCGTGCGATTCGGGAGGAGGGAATCGCAGGACTCCACATCGGCGCCGCGGGTGGCAGGGCGGGGCGGCCGGCGCGGGGGTTCCGCTTAGCGCGGTCGGCTACGTACGGCGCGAAAGAAATTCAACGTACGCAACACGTACACGCGCGTACGCACGTGTGGCGCATTCCCCAAATCCGTTGAGGCGGCGACGTCACCGCGAGGTGCCGGGAGGCCCCAGGCCTCGCCCTGAACTTGGCCTTAGTTTTTCATTCTCAAGGTGGCTTAGTGGCACCCCACCCACGACTGCAGGCAAATTGCCAAAAGAAAAGAAACTTTGCCGCGTGAATGAGACGGAACTGGTTTTGCGTTCTGGCTTTTCGCCGGCGCAAGTTTGCGGAGAGAATCTTGCTTAGATGGTCCTTGATGTGTGTCAGAGCCCTCGGGAGTTGTGTCTGCGGGTGCAAAACGTGTGCCCCCGTCCGCGGAGAGAGCTACGCAGTGGGTGGCGTGGGCGAGGTGTGATCGGGACTGAACCGGACGAGAGGTGTCTCTGAAATGTATGCGTTTGGGAACGGTTCACACTTCAAATTTAATTTTTTTTTTCACAAAATCACTTTCTTGTATTATTTTGTGGGTGACACTCACGGGTTGAGTGCGCTCGATCTACCCGTGTTGTTTTCCCGGCGACGTTTTGAAGAATTGCCAGCAAAGTGGTGCGTGGTGGCGAGTTTGTCGGTGAGGCGGTGACTTTTACTGTTGT
>CM025615.2:4954390-4971371 GCA_014621495.2 Entosphenus tridentatus | reverse complement strand
TTTTTTACCTACGTGACTTTACCAAAAAAAACCTAAGAATAAGAATATGTATTGTATACTGGAGGAATCCGATGAGCTACAAAGCTCTGTTTCACAGGGGTAGGATGAAGCGGGATGCTCACGGTGGGGAGAGACCGGGTGGGGAGACAGGGGTAAGATGAAGCCGGGCGATCAGAGTCGTTGCTTCCGGCGGGGGAGAGGAGTGGACTGTGCCATCGCGAGCTCGTAAGGGTTGCTGACCCCGTGCCCATCGCGGACATCTGTTGAAACGGAGCTCCGTGGCTCGTTGGATGCCTCCGGCAGACTAAATAAAGATTCCGACCCCGAAAGATTCCGAGGGGTTGTCGTCGGTCACGAGATGCTCAAGTGTACGCCACGTGGGCAGGAAGCGGGTGATGTATTATCTCGGTGAGGCAATAGCTGCAGCAGTTGACGCTTAAGCGCCAATGCTAATGAATACCTTCACGGGAAGGCTCAGTGGGGGGGATCGATGTACGATGAAAGTGCACCGACACCCCCACCTCCTTCACCTGTGTCGTATTACTCTGATCACCCCCTCCTCCACGTGCGCTATGCTCCAGAAACCTAGCGTCAGATCCCCTTATTCGAACTCTGCTGAAAGGGAGGTCGCTCCTTCTCTGATGCTGCTGCTGCTGCCGCTTCTGTCTAGAAACCCCCCTTTTCCCTTCCGCTGTCTGAATCTCCAACGTCGCTCCCCCCTCCCTTCCGCCATTCAAGCCCTGACACGAGACCCTACGATGCATTTTCCCCACAGCGATCTCCGTCTCTCTGCCGCTATGCCCTGGAGTCTCCCCCCCTCCCCCCACCCCCACCCTCCCGACCTTCACCCTCTTCTTCTCGCCTCCAAAAATAACCTCGGGCAAAAAACCGAACCGCACCGAGCCCTCCGGGCGTCCCGTGAAAATTGGGTCGTGCCCTAGCGCGCGCGCTTGCCTCGTCGCCGCCCTTCGTGGGGCTCGTCGAGATGCGGCAGCGTGTTCAGACGCCCGCTTCGTCGTCGTCGCCCGACGACGACCTGTCGTCTCGACCCGCCGTCTAAGGCTCGAACTGCGTCCCGCCGAGTGCCGCCGCTTGTCGCGGTACGACGGAGGACGGCGCAGGTGCACGGGGGCCCGCCTTAGCCGCTTGTCGCTGGGCCCTGCCCGTTGGCACCACCCAAGTTCACTCTCATTAGCGGGGGGTTCATCACTGATAATGTGGTCCCCACCCCTCCTCCCCACATAACACCTCTACTACCCTCCCCAATCCTCGCCCACCCACCAATTTTAAGAAAGCTGGAGACAGGCTTGATGTGCGGATATGCACCCAGCCTGGCACGGGCATTGCGATGACGTTACCAAGAGTATCAGATGCTGCTCATCAGGATTTTCTGCATGTGAATGAAGGCGTGCCGGTGTTATGTAACTGTGTATTGTACCATCACAAAAACAAGCGTTGCGTGTGCATACTTGTGGTCGTTTTGGAATACGAGTTGTCTTTTATACTGAGTGTGTTTCTTAATCGTCCATACAGTTTCGATTTAAAGCTTTCGCGACTGCAGGGATTCATCTTCTTGGTTCTTTCGGTAAAGCCACGTAGAAGGGAAATAATAGAATAATAAAAATAAAACATAATAAAATCATTCTCACGACGTTTCGGCCACAACGCAAGCAGCCGTCCTCAGGTGAAGAACAGGTCTGTCGGAGAGACAGCGCCTGAAGTTTTGAGTCTGGTGGTGTAAATGTAGCGCCGGTGAGAAAATCAATTAGAATGCAGCCGATCTCATTAGGCCTCTGAAACCTAAGCGGGCTTGAGCCTGGGTAGTGTTTGGATGGGTGACCGGCTTTCGCGCAGAGAGCAGCTGCTGTCGGCTGCCGCAGCAGACTCACCTTGTCAGCAGAGGCCAGTGCGGCGAAAACCCATTGTTGCCGCTGTACTTTGATTCGGTGTCTATGCTCCCCACATTCATGAACTTGCACTGATCGACACGGCGTGGCACGGGGAGGTTCTTACCCAGCAGTGGAATGACAAACGGGGCTGTTGGTGTGCGCACGCGTACTAAATCGTCAGTGGGCCAAGTTACCACGCTTGCACGCGCGACGGGGAGAGTGTGCGAGTGTGCGGCAGCGGGGAGAGAGCGTGACCACGATCGGAAGACTCGCTACGGCACGCGGGAGCCCTTGGCCTAGTCGGTGGATTGACCAGAAAGGGCTGAGTTGTATTTTTTTAGTGAAGTTGGCATTCGCACACGACTCCCCTCCCCCCCCAACCACACGCTTGCCGTCTGCGTCCCTTCTTTTGGCAGGGATCGTGACGTGCAACTGGTTTGTGATCATCGGAGTGTGCATCACGCTCACCTGCGTCTTCGACAGCACCGGCAGGACTTTCGTCAAGCTGCAGGCCAGGAAGAGCCGGCAGCGGTCTCTCACGACCTTTAACCTCCGGTGAGAATGTTGATTCCCCCCTCTGGGCCGGGGATGGTGGTGGTGTGTGGTGTGTGGGGTTGGTGGACCCATCTTTCCAGCTGTTTTAGCAGCGCCCTGCAAGTCCAGCTGTTGTAGCAGCGCCCCGGAAAGTCCCGCAAGCGCGCAGCCAGAAGGCAACTGGGGTGCCGTGTTGAGCGCGGAGCGACTGATTTGTCGATCGCGGTCGGGGTCGAGAAGAAGCCGAGGGGCGATGCTGTCACGCCACGCTTCTGCGTTTCCATTGTGAGGCGGATGGGCGCAGCGGTGAGTGCTCCGTTAGCCAACGCTGCGGTGTCAGGTGGTTGGTGGATCACGCAGCTTTGCCAAACTGCAAGGTGGCCACGAAGATGGGCAGCATAGCAAATGGGTTATATAATCCCTCTGTGTGTACCTTTTGACTAGTTTCACAATTAATGGCAAGCCACGGTGCGATGGTGGCCACGGTGAAACGCGTGCGTGCCCATCATCTCAAAGGATTATACTGGGTGAAATATTTCAGTGAACGAATGACAATAACTTTTTTAAAGGGCTGAGTGTGGCACGAGCTTGCAGTTTCAGGGGCGGCACCTTTCCCCTTTTTACGGCACCTAAGCTTGGAATGACGTTAAAATCCCGCTTTTTATTTTCATTCGACTCGCTCAATGTTTTCCGTAATCCTGGTCGTCTCCACGGACAAGCAAACGTCCGATTTATTTTATTCATGAAACCCCTGAAGGCGCAGGCAGGAGGGCTGGCGCTGAAACTACCTCCCCACCCTCCCGCGCTTCCTGGCGACGGTGTCGCAGCACGCGCGATGCGCGCGCGTGACCTCACGCGCCGTCTCCACTCGGCAAGCAAAAGGGAAATAGGCCAAAGACTCCATGCGATCGCAAGACTTATCGCCCACCCATGAAGACAAAAGTCCCCCGTATAGCCTGAACAGACTGTTGGGGCAAGTGCTGTTCGCGGGTAGCGAACTAGGGGAGTCGACCTAGGGGAGGCCCAGGACCGGTTCAGATAATCGTCACTGGTGTTAGCCGTGAGCAGGGAATCTGAACTCGGGTCGCAGGGTTTTGGAGCACAGTGCGCTAACCACTACACTACCGCTCACCTCAAAATACCGATGCCAGACTTCTCACTCACCCACACACACAAACGAGTTCACGTTACCCCAATATTCCAATCCCGCCGCCGGCTTCCAATCCATTCCCAGATAATTTTCAAGATCACACTCACCGTGATCAAAATCTCCCTCTCTCCGTTGCATGTATGTATGTATGTATGCTGAACTTCTCTCCCGCATCGTACGCAGCCAACCGTGCTAATCGGAGGTACATGCAGTGTGCACTCCGGTAACGCGTGATGTTGATTCTATGTGTGGAGGGAAAAACCGGAGGCGCCGGAGAAAAATCCCTGTATGCCCGGCGAGTTGGTTAACATCTGGGCACCATGGCACAGAGGACGAGCCTGAGAGGATGACGCTAGGTAGACGAGAGAGAGAGAGAGAGTGGGACTGTGCGTGTAACCGCACGCTCGGCTTCGCGCGTGCTCGTGGCGTGCAGGCATCGGATGGAGGAGGGCCTCACGAACAACTGGGCGCAGAGGCTCAAGCTGTTCATGTGCTGTGCCAGAACTAAGGACACGCAGACCGTAAGTACTCCCCGGGTCTCCTGCCTCTGCCACGGTCTCACCCCGCTTCGTGATTACGAGCTCGGTCGACCTTACGTTAAACAGTGGTTTGCTTCATAATCAACGTTTTTGGTAAAATTTTCACGACGTTTCGGCCACAATGCAAGCAGCCGTCGCTGTCTTTTTGACAGCCCTGTTCTTCACCTGAGGACGGCTGCTTGCGTTGTCGCCGACAGGTCGTGAGAATTTTATCTTATTATGTTGTATTTTTATTATTTTATTATTTCCATTCTAGGTGACTTTACCGAAAGAACCAAAAATATGAATCCATGCAGTCACGAAAGCTTTAAGTCGAAACTTTTTTGGGTTAGATCGCGTTATATATAAATCTGTCGTAACCCTTCACCACCCGATACGGCCAATCAGTAAAAAAAGTGTCACGTTGACAAAAGACAAATAGTTCACTACTTCAGCCCACCGGTGCGTTTAAGAGTGAATCCACAACATTTAAAATTTTTGAGTTCGGCGTTTCGCTGGTAATTACATCCAGCATCATCGGGAAATTTGCCAGAATGGTGAAGCCCTCCACTTGCTCCCGGTCTTAAATAGAGCAGCAGCAGGGTGACGTCATCATTTAAGTGGTTTTCTTGCATCATCCCGAGGGTTTTCTGGGCTGACACTGGGTGAGACTAGGCCATAAAGAAGGCTGTGTTCTGGTGTAGGCCAATCAGTTTTCAAAAGCGATGCATTTATTATCAGAGCACGTTTGTTTTAATGTTCACCACAAGTAATCTGTGTGGTTAATGCAGTACTTGATTCCTTGCAAAAGGTTTCTATTTGGTGTTTGAACATCTTAACACCTGTTTTGTTGGCAGACAGGGCAAAACCTCTTCTTATTTTTTCGGTGTTTGCTCATCCGATAACGCGCGTTTTTAAGTTGAAAGACACACACAGGGTAAGTGGCGGTGCTGTGAGAAACGGCCCCTGAATCCTGCAAGGCTGGGAATGTGTTATGATTACTACTACTGCTACTACTCTTGTTTTACTCAGCAATGCCTCACCGAGTCTGGTGATTTTTTAAAAGAAGAGTCCTCCTGCCAATTGTTCGTAGTTAGGGGGGGGGGGGCCCAGGCCCGGGGGGGCAATGATTGCTGTACGTATAATCCCGATCGAGTAATTTATGTATCTTTGACAAGGCACGTGGTGATGCATCAATTAATATACACGCTGCGAATTGTGCATGCACGAACCGTTGATTAATTTTTGTTAAATATACGTTGCACGTAATTGCTTGACATGCACTCTGCAGACATTCTCCCCTGGTTATATATAACCTAATAAAAAGAAAAAGGCTACATCCACTGTACTACAAGCGATGAGATCAGCTCGTGCGCAGGTGCTAAGTAGGATTGTTACATCGCGAAGGGCAGAGGAGCGACGCTCGCAACAACGAGCGAAGCGCCAGGTGGCTAAAACAACAGCAAGTTGGCACAGTAGGGGGCACAGGTGGTGCAAGCATCTGCCGGTCATATCTGTCAGTCAACCCATGGCACCAACTGGGTCTGTTCCGTGACCTTCTGCCAGCAGGCGTTCGATGCGTCACGTGGCCTTAAAGCGCGCACAGCCTGGCACAAGCGCCATGGTGATGTCACCGCCACTTTGTGGCGAATGGCGGTGGTTGTTGTTACATCTCAGGGCCGTGGAAACCAGTGGCTCCTTGGGGAGGGGGGGGGTGCCGGGGGGGCCCATATAATTCAGCAGTGGATCGATTGTGTCTGATGATTATGATGAAGGACAGTAGAAAGCCCTGGGAACAGAATGAATAATTTGCACCTGAAAGATATGGGGAGTGTGGATGATGCAGATTTGATCATTCGTACCTCAGATGGGGTGCTGCAGGTTTCATCAGTTGATCCTCATGGCGGTACCCCGGGGTACCAAATAACACAAAATGTCCGAGGCAATTAAATATTTTATTTCTGGGACACTTTTTTTTTCCAGGGGTGTACTTAACTCCGCGACTGAGGTAGCAATCAATCCGAAATCAGTGCCATTCCGCGATGTCGAAACGCCAAACATGAGCATAAAAACTTAACGCTTTCGTGACTACAGGAATTCATATTCTTTGGGTCTTTCGGTAAAGTCACGGTCTTTGAACCTATCTACGTGACTTTACCGGAAGACCCAAAGAATATTAGCATTAAATATCCGTTATAGAAAAATGCAACTTTGAATGGTGCACCGTGTACAGCTCGTCGAGATGCTTCGTTTGCCGCATCGCCGACCATCAACAGACTAAAAGTGACCGCATCACGGACATGATGCGAGAGCCGGGGTACTATGGTACCCCGGGGTACCGCCATAAGGTTCAGTTGTTACTCCTGAATCTCTGCAAAGATGTAATTTAATTCACTAAACGTGCGGGAATAGGGCTTTCGCTCTGACCGGGATTAGTGCATGAATATTTGATAACGTCGGGGTCATTGTCGTAGCAAGGGTCAGACACGGCGAGCGCGTCGAAGCTTGTTCTGATCAGCAGTTCCCGCTGTCCATCGGTGAGGTATCACGACCCGGCCTCTCCGCTCCCACGCGGCCGTCGCGTGACGCGTTCCCCCACGGCCCCTGCCCCAGGACGCCTACTCCGAGGTGGCCGTGCTGATGGCGGAGTTTTTCCGGGACTTGGACATCGTTCCGTCGGACATCATCGCCGGCTTGGTGCTCATGCGGCAGCAGCAAAGGGCTCGGAGAAATGCGGTGCTGGACGAGGTGAGGGTGGTCTCGCATTCACAATTCATACGGCTCTTACCGCTGGCACATCCGAGCTGAGCCGGGGCTGGGCCTTCACGGTGCGGGTAGGTTTTTTTTTCCATACTCTTTGGTTTTTTCGGTAAAGTCACGCAGGAAAAAAAGTAAACAAATAAATTAAATCACGACGTTTCGGGCGCAACACAAGCGTCCTTCTTCAGGTGGGGACAACGTCGCGAGAGAACAATCGCTTGAGTGTGTCTCGGAGATGGCTGTGACGAGGGATTATATAGCCGCGGGGCCTGGAGGTTTTTTTCCCACTGGCAATTTACCGTGTCCAGCCGGAACCAAACCGTTATTACGCTTGGCCTCGCGAGACATTAGAATCTGACTCTGGGGGGGGTGGGGTGGAGGCAACCAGGTTCCAGGGGCAGAGCTTGTAAATCTCGTCATGCGTTGTACGTATGTTTGTATGTTGAACTTCTTTCGCACCGTGCGTAGCCAACCGTGCTAATCGGAGGTGTGGGGGGAAGGACAACAAACTTAACCACAAAAAGCAGTTCTAAAGAAATTCTGGTGATTTGTCAATCTAAGTGATTCTAAAGTGCATAGCTGCAGCCGCTTCCTAATATCGTAACGAAGAGCGTTCCAGACGGCCGCACAAGTGCACCCGAAAGCGCTGCGTTCACACGAGACCCGACTCGCTCACGGCGCACGACAACGAGTGGCACGGCTCGGGTTCGGCAGTGGAAAAACAAAGCGGGCCTTCTCCTGAGCCATGTCTCGCTGGCTCAGTGCAGCTCCGGTGCCGTTTGTTTCTACAGTGGATGATGTTATTGATTTTCACCTCGGTGTATTTCTTTTTGCCCTACTTCTAATCTTGTATTTGTCCTTCGTGTTAGAAGGGTGTGATATATTCTTGTTTGTGACATTTGGTCGTATTTCATGATCAATCCTCTTAAGTGGGGTGCGTTCCACTGAATTGTTTGGGCTAATGCCATTATTATGTCTGAATAAAATCAACTTGGGGAATTTGGTTTTTCTAAACAAACAAATCCAGAGGCAATTATCCTCACAGCTGAAGAGCATGACCGTCTGGAAGATCAGTTTTTGTGTTCTATCGGGTACGAGCCAAATAAGTCACCTTGACAAGGGAGACTTCAGATTAAATATTAGAAGTGACACAACATGGGAGGGAAAAAAAACTTATGTCAAATATTTGAAGTGCAAACAACGAATTTTAGAAAACCGGGGGAAACAAAATTGAAAAGGAAATCCGAGCTCCAGGACTCTTCCCAATATCAAATCTCTGTGCAAGGAGTGGGTTCACCTCGATTCTCAAGTTTGCGTTATACACTCATTGAATCGCGTTTGTAAGAAGCGCGTTTTTTGTGCATGTGCTATTCACGTAATGTGTTTATTACGTGACCTCTGCAGCAACACACTCGTGGCAATCGCGATCGCTAAAATTTAAAACAAATAAAATGAAAACGTGCTCTTGAATCGGATCACGATCTTGAATCGCATCAAGTCATCAAATCGGTAAATTAATCGATAAAGCTTGCATCGTTTATATTTGTTTGTCTGCTGAACATCTTTCGCGCCGTACGTAGCCAAGTGTGTTGATCGGCTCAGCTTTGGCCGCGTAACAATTTGACCAAATTTGTGACCTTTAAAAGCCCTCCTCCACCCTACACAGCCAACCAAACAAATTTTATTCTCATGCGTACAAGCGTTTAACAAATGCGCGAACATTTTTTTTGTTTCCGCTCATCCATAACGGTGAGTTGAAGAACGATCTTCACAACCAAATCTCGGGACAAGACCTGACGCTTCGTTTGAAACTGCGGCATATGTCAGCGGGACAAGCTCCGAAACGTCAAGAGTCAGCAGTCCAGAGTAACAGGGCAGAATGTCTTCTTGGTTCTTTCGGTAAAGTCACGTAGAAGGGAAATAATAAAATAATGAAAATACAACATAATAAAATAATTATCACGACGTTTCGGCCACAACGCAAGCAGCCGTCCTCAGGTGAAGAACAGGTCTGTCGGAAAGACAGCGTCTGAATGAGCACCACCAGATATGCAGATATGCATTTCCCATAAATATGCTAAATTCCTCTTGATATACAAATTCCTTTGTCAAGGCGACCTTCCCCCTCCAACCCAGCTTAAATATACGCTGCCAAGCCTGGTGGTGCTTATTCAGACGCTGTCTTTCCGACAGACCTGTTCTTCACCTGAGGACGGCTGCTTGCGTTGTGGCCGAAACGTCGTGAGAATTATTTTATTATATGAAATTGTTATCATTTTATTATTTCCCTTCTACGTGACTTTACCGAAAGAACCAAGAAGATGAATCCCTGCAGTCACGAAAGCTTTAACGGGGCAGAATGTGTTTGAGTATTGGGCTCTAAACCGTTAGCGGAGCAGGTTACAAAGTGTGTGGTGCGATATGGCGTGGAGTTGGCACGGAAGTGTGGGAGAGCAATGCCCTACGGCGGTGTTCAGGCATCGGTTTCCTCACTCGTGATGTCTAACCATCGCTGCTGTCTCTTCTCCTCGTGTTGTTGATCTATAGGCAAACAATGACATCCTGGCCTTCCTGTCTGGAATTCCCATCGCACGGAAGACTGAGTATCTGGACCTCAAAAATTCTGTAAGCAGCGCACTCCATTTTGCTTATTCTCAATCCATCATTTGCCACACGTTTTAGCGAGATGAGAGCCCAATAGATATTTTTCTTTGTAAGATGCACCGAGGAATCGTTTGTTGGCTTTTAATAAAATAACGAATTTAAAACTTTTTTGTCAATCCACTGCTGCTTTAATAAATTGCAATTCCGTGTCGGTCATGGTGGTTGATTGAGCATACTTCACCATTCTGGTGAATGCTGGTTGTTGAAGATGGCGCGCGCGAGACCAGTTCAGACACCACTTGCCACCGATGTGAGCCGTGGCCGGTAATCAATCTCAAGTCGCCGGGTTCATAACACAGTGCGTTAACCGCTGCACCACCACTCGGTTACAAATCATTGTCCCCGACTGGCAGGCCAAGTGCCGAGTCACCTTGGGCCACACAGGGACAGCTGCCACTGGGGGGAGGGGGCGGGTGGCTCACCATAATTGTCGAGATGATTTCTGTGACGCAAGTCGCTTATCGCGTCCAACGCGCTCTCCGAGACGCTCCGGTTTAAAAGAGCATGCCATCAATAACAGAAACATTATCATTGTCATCGTTATAATGTGTGTTTTTTCTGGCTTCTGAGTCCAGCACCCGATGACCTGCGGTAATGGCGATGTGTCGTGATCACTCGGCAACTGAGCTGCACTGCCTTGATCCCCCAACGACTTGCATCAGACTTGGCAGGCGCTCTGCATTTTTTTTGTTATTTCACGCACTGAGATCACTTTAGCACTCAGGTCACCCTCCTGTCTGCCGATGCAATATTTACGTTTGTATTGAACATGCACGCCCATCATGACAGTAACAAATAACAGCCTCTGTAGCCCGGCTGTAAAATGTGTTGGCATGATGCCCTATACCTCTGAAGGGTAAAGGAATTCACAATAATAGTTGTAGTGGTAGTGGCAAATCCGTGCACGTTCAGCCCTCTCATCAATCCAGTGCCAGATGAGGGCCTCTCTCACGCTCTGCGGGGTCATGTTGGTTTTTTTTCCGGAACTTCAACCCTAGTCAGTGTACGGGTTGGTGAATGTGCGGTAAAACGTCGCGTAAAAGTCCAGCACAACAACGAACGTTGCTGCGCCGCCCGTCCTGCCTGCCCGCCCGCCTGCAGTTGGACACCTATCCCCACAAGCCCCGTGGCAACCCACAAGCCCCGTGGTAACCCACAAGCCCCGTGGGGTGCGCCTATCCGAGCCTCGATCTATGCTCAACCCCAGCTTAGAATTTGGAGGTCTGATGAAGATCGCTCACATTCCGGGTGACTTCTTCTTGGTTCTTTCGGTAAAGTCACGTAGAATGGAAACTTTTCATTCAGACGCTGTCTCCTCGACTAGACCTGGTCTTCACCTGATGACGGCTGCTTGCGTTGTGGCCGAAACGTCGTGAGAATTATTTTATTATGTTTTTTTTGTTTCCATTCTACGTGACTTTACCGAAAGAACCAAGAAGATGAATCCCTGCAGTCACGAAAGCTTTAAATCTAGGTGACTTGACAATGGTTTGTTTAACTGTCTGGAAAAAAAGCTTTGCCGCACCGTGATGTTGTATTTTTTTTGTCAAGCCCTTTCTTAAAGCGGCGTTTTTGTTTTGTGCGGGGGTTCGCACGCTGTGACGTCTTTTAATATTGTGCTTTGTGTAGTCGTGAATAGCCCGGGTGAAGGTTTATCTTCTCTCTCGATTTCACTCGTAACTTATTTTCTTTGGTCACTCATGTTGGCTGCAGTTTGGCATGGAGGGGTGGGCCCTCTATTCAGAATAATAATATTTATTTATACTGGAGGAATCCGATGAGCTATAAAGTTATTTTTCACAGATGTCCAGTACGAGGGGGGGGGGGGGGTAAGAGCGTTACAACAACAAACAGTACAAAAACATGATAGTGGTCCAATGTATAAGAAAGGTAAACGCATCACCGAAACACATACAAATTAATCTAAACCATCCCCATCCTACAAGGCAAAGCCCACTGAGGTATGAAGTGGCCCATGATATGGACATTTGTAGCACCAAAATAATCCAAATAATCTTAATATTAGTGGAAAACTTTCATCAAGCAGTGGATAGACAATGGCTGATGATGATGGCGATGGTGCATTTTTATAATTTTCTCAAGTCGAATACATATTTTGGAAGGATGTCTACATTTTACTTTGTCTTATAAATTTTCTTAATATATTTTAATCTCATGATTGGCACTTGTTCAGACAAAAAAAAAGCATTAATTGCAAACCCAGCCATTGTCACACAGCTGATATATTCTTAATTGCTGTGGTGATATGGCATTATGTGGCACGGTACAGACTTAAGTACCTCATCCCTATTCTTTGGGTCTTTCGGTAAGGCCACGTAGATAGATCAAAGAATAAAAAATAATTAAAATAATAACAATATCACGACGTTTCGATCGCAACACAAGCAATCGTCATCAGGTGAGAAATATCGCGGGAGAGCTGCTGAGAATATACCTGATCCTTTTGCTTGTCGCAACTTCACGTGGAAAGGGTGGCTTGCGCTCAATGATATTCGCGCGCGGTGAGGGAATGAGATAAGCGAACAATACCTTTCATTTTCTTGGTTCTTTCGGTAAAGTCACGTAGAAGGAAAAAGTTTAAAAAGTTTAGCTGGAAGCATATTATATTTTTTGCGACCTAGAATTGTAATGTATTACTTACGGTTAGTAGCTCAGCTTATTGAGAGTATATTTAGCATACTGATGATACTATGTAGTTTATACTTTAGCTTTTTTTTTACTTTGAAAACCCCCCGCCCACCTCCTGCGCATTTCACAAGTAGCACTGTCGCATTCCTGCATTTCCCATAAATATGCTAAATTCCTCTTGATATGCAGATTCTTTTGTCAAGGCGCATTTTTGCCCCCCTTCCGACCCAGCTTAAATAGATGCTCCAAGCGTGGTGGTGTTTCATTTAGACGCTGTCGCCTCGACAGACCTGGTCTTCACCTGAGGACGGCTGCTTGTGTTGTGGCCGAAACGTCGTGAGAATTATTTTATTATGTTTTATTTTTATTATTTTATTACTTCCCTTCTACGTGACTTTACCGAAAGAACCAAGAAGATGAATCCCTGCAGTCACGAAAGCTTTAAATCGAAATATAATACCTTTCATTCTTATATCTGTCCCTCCACGTAAAAAAAAAAACATGTTTTTTTTTCTAAAGACAACCAATCGGCCCACCACGGCCTTCTGGGAGTGCATCATTTCAGCAGCGTTGATTCACTCGGTAGCCAAGCCAGAACGTCACGCCATGTGCATTCCGCGTACACACCGCATAAGCTTGTGCGCAGCTTGCACCGTGCTTGCATATGCAGCGTGCACAGCGTGCTCTGTGTAGCTTCAGCACGTTTCATTTTTGCAACCAATTTCAATAAACCATAAATAATCGATTCTCGCAACTTCATCAAAGTATCGCGCGCGTAAGAATAATTGTTTTCAATCGATGAAACGTGCACTCTACACACTCCGTTGATTTTGAAAAACGTACATTAAGCCTTTAACTTGACTACATCGCTCGATTTCTGAAACTGCCCGAGGTTTTTCCACGTTGTTTCCAGTTTTCTATTCTGTGCTGCGTTCCGTGTTGGATAAGCAACACTGTCAACTCTCATTATATGAAAACACTTCCTTTGACGAGGTAGACAATTACATTTGTTATTTTAAAAAAAATCTCTCACCCAATTGAGATCCAATTAACGCGACTGCCATTCTGCGCCCGTGACATGAAGTGGGTTAACATAGGTAGGAGGGGGCTGTACATTATTTAAGAAGAGGGTAACAATGATTCCCGTACAGCCCATCAATGCGGGACGGATCCCTGCAACTTAAGGGCACAACGACCTTGGATTTTTATTTCAATGCAAAGTGTGGCGGCAGTCTGCCACAGGCTGCCACACAACGCGAGATGGAAGTGGAATCACGACTGGGACTCTTCAAGGGAGGCCTCACGAAATTGTCGAGCGCAGCGGTGCCGAGATATTAACTCCATCGCCTGGTATAGAGGAGGTGGGTTCGATCCCGACCCTGACAATGCCTGTATATTTGGAGTCTGCGTGTCTCTCTCCCCGTGATGGCGTGGATTTTTCTCCGGGACCTCCGGTTTTTCCCTCCACATTTACAATCAACATCAGGCGTTGAGAGTATTTGGCTGCTATAAATTTCCATGTATTAAGCCACTTCGTTGAGCTATCTTTTGTGGCCAGGTCGCTTCAAAAAAAGAGCTGCATAGCTCAGTGGTAAAAATTTTTTTATAATCGATCTGCTACTCAGAATCGAATGGAGCTGAATGGACTGAATGGGCCCCGTCTCGTTTGCAGCCTTGTTCTTACGTGTTTTTGGATGACAATAATTTTTATTTTTCTCATGCAAAATGGCCTGGCAGATATTTCCACACGCTGGCTATCGGGCTCTCAGTAGCGTTTTTGTGTTTTTTGTAAAAGAACCCTTATTTTTGACAAGGAGCGTGTCACGGTGGTTAGTGCTGCGCTGCGCTGTGGGACCAGGTGATCCCGAGTTTAATTCCCGCTCACCAACCCTCACTGACCCACGTGGTGAAGTATGCTAAAACGACTCCCCCCTCCCTCCCCCCCTTAACCAAGACGGCATGAGGTGACCTTCATCCAGCAGTGGATTGACGAAGGGCTGTATATTATTTTGAAAACATAAATGTATTTCCTCCTTCATCCAGTGGTGGATTGATCGTGGCTGATGATAATGATGATGATGAAAGTTCTCGGCAGGAAATCTTGTGTAACACATCTGGTGTTTTCCATCCCCCATCTTGAATTACTTTCCTGAGGTGTTACTACACGCTAAATATTGTAGGGCTGAAGTTAATGTTATTTTACCTGTTTATAGCTTAAATTGTATGTATTAGCAAACTTAGGTGAAATGTGATTCTATTGGATGGTGTTAATGTCTCAAGATTATTGTGCTTGAACATGTAAACCGGTTTCTCAGCGTATGGTGATATCACGCCATCTGCAAACAAATGTGTAATTTTTTTAAAAATCAGAATCCGCATCTTTATTTATCCTGAAGAAATCCGATGAGCCATGAAGCTCTTTTTCACAGGTGTCCAGTAGGTTAACGAGTGAGGTTTGAAATCACGTTCTCTACATGACGACGTAAGTTGAACTTCTTTCGCACCGCCGCACGTAGCCGACCGTGCTAAACAATGAGAACGACGAACCTACGGAGAGAAACCTTTCTCAATTCAAGTGGGCCATGTTTTGATGCGTCGTCTTCTGAGGCCCAAATGGTTAATTATCCCACGGGTTCAGCTTGTCAGTTTGACCTTTTAAAAGTTCAACGTCAGCCCGTCGCTGCTGCTCGTATTGATGTGGTCCTTTTTTATTAATTGACATTTTTTTTTAATCGCCCGTGCCTGGGCTCGTTTCAATCAGGCGCTGTGCAGCGTGTAACAGATACGGCGCACTTATTCATTAATTAATCGCCGTAAATTCTATTGAATTATTCCAGGAGCATAGCGATACTCTCCTTTCCCGGGGATTTTGAGTGGCGACATTATAAAAGGCTGATTCACTGTGCATGGTCAGTGAAATTACCATGTTGATTGCGGTCGATGAGTAACGTATGCACATCGGTTAGCACGGTTGGCTACGTACGGTGCAAAAGAAGTTCAACACACATACACGCATGCGTACGTAAAGAAGGCCGTCTCGTGTAGGCCAATTAGTTTCAAAGACAATGCATATATAATTATCAGAGCATGTTTGCATGTTTTGCCACAAGTGCGTGCAGTTAATGCAGACTTAATTCCTTGCAGTAGGTGTCTATTTGGTGTTTGAACATCTTAACACCTGCTTTATTTCCAGAAAGATTAACGACTATTATTATTTTTGTATTATCTTGATACTTGGAAAAAAGGTTCGAAAGATATCCATATATATACGTCAGCATATATGCATATTAAATATTGTATGAATATTCATAAGCGTACAGCATTATACGATAACGAAATATCGTGAAGCATGTGATGTTCGCACGGAATCGATTTCCTCGTGACAACGATGATGCCGGTGTTCTGTCCGAGCTGGATTTTTCTCTCTCCATGTTCTTGTGGTTTCTGAAGCGTTAATAGGACACTTTGCAGTTTGGTATGTTTTGACACAGAAGAATAACTTAATTGATATGATAATCGTGGCCTTCATGAAGTGAGTGAATCGTACAATTTTGTTTTAAAATGGTGCACAAGGGTGGTACAAGGGTGGCGCACGGATCTCGGTAATACACAAAGAGGCTGGTGGGAGGGTCATTAATTGTAGGCAGCTGAAACCTTGCCAATGTTGCAGAGTAGCCCCCCCCCCCCCCCCGTAGGTTCTCCTCTCCATGTCATTGCATGGCAATGGCGGCAGGAACTAGACATGACAGCGATAGAAACTAATGGACCAGAAGCGTCAAATTAAGTGAGGGTAGTATCTAAAAACAGACTTTTCCATGAGGCTCCAGGATAGGCACCTGTTTGCAGGCATTGTCGTGCTGTTTGCAAGCTGCCTTGCTTCTCGGAGTGTTCAGGAGTTGCATTAGCTGTAGGGGCAGGCGTTGCAGCACAGGCAGCGTGCCGTGTTGTTTCTTGTTGAGTTTAAATAGCTGTAGGTGCAGGCAATGCAGCACAGGCAGCATGCCGTGTTGTTTCTTGTTGAGTTTAATTAGCTGTAGGTGCAGGCGTTGCAGCACAGACAGCATGCCGTGTTGTTTCTTGTTGAGTTTAATTAGCTGTAGGTGCAGGCGTTGCAGCACAGGCAGCATGCCGTGTTGTTTTTTGGTGAGTTTAATTAGCTGTAGGTGCAGGCAATGCAGCACAGACAGCATGCCGTGTTGTTTCTTGGTGAGTTTAATTAGCTGTAGGGGCAGGCATTGCAGCACAGACAGCATGCCGTGTTGTTTTTTGGTGAGTTTAATTAGCTGTAGGTGCAGGCAATGCAGCACAGACAGCATGCCGTGTTGTTTTTTGGTGAGTTTAATTAGCTGTAGGTGCAGGCAATGCAGCACAGGCAGTGTGTCGTGTTGTTTCTTGGTGAGTTTAATTAGCTGTAGGTGCAGACATTGCAGCACAGACAGCGTGCCGTGTTGTTTCTTGGTGAGTTTAAATAGCTGTAGGTGCAGGCAATGCAGCAGAGACAGCGTGCCGTGTTGTTTCTTGTTGAGTTTAAATAGCTGTAGGTGCAGGAAATGCAGCACAGGCAGCATGCCGTGTTGTTTCTTGGTGAGTTTAATTAGCTGTAGGTGCAGGCAATGCAGCACAGGCAGCGTGCCGTGTTGTTTTTTGGTGAGTTTAATTAGCTGTAGGTGCAGGCAATGCACCACAGGCAGCGTGCCGTGTTGTTTCTTGATGAGTTTAATTAGCTGTAGGTGCAGGCATTGCAGCACAGACAGCATGCCGTGTTGTTTCTTGGTGAGTTTAATTAGCTGTAGGTGCAGGCATTGCAGCACAGGCAG
>CM025615.2:4929655-4953729 GCA_014621495.2 Entosphenus tridentatus | reverse complement strand
ACTATACACTACACTATACACTACACTATACACTACACTATACACTATACTAGTAACTACATTATAAACTACACTATACACTACATTATACACTACACTATACACTACACTATACACTACACTATACACTACACTTTACACTATACTAGTAACTAATTGGCGCGTTTTCTTGGTTCTTTCGGTAAAGTCACGTATAATGGAAATAATAAAATAATAAAAATAAAACTATACTTTCTTTTATTTTATTATTTCCATTCTACGTGACTTTACCGAAAGAACCAAGAAGATTAATCCCTGCAGTCACGAAAGCTTTACATCGAAATTTAATTGGCGCGTTGTTTACGTGACAAACCTCACCGGCTGTGTCGGGTGGTGGAGGCTGACGACACATTTATACTTATGCGTTCTACCCCAAAAACCTTCATTGTGAATCGATGTATGTAGTCGTAGCTCTTGCGTAGCGTCTGTGTTGTGTAGAAGGAGGTTGGTAGCAGAGTAGATGTATTGTGTGAATATTGCAGTGTGCGTGTTGGAGGTGAGCTGTGCACGTGCAGGAATCGCAGTAAACGGCGGTAGTGGGTGAATTTGGCGGGATAAACGCGGGCCAGATAATAGCGGAGGATAACGTGCAGCGCCGTGGGGGGGGGGGGGGGTGGAGTGTGCAGGTGTTACAGGTGTTGCAGGTGAGCAGGGAAGGTAAAACACACTCGCTCATCCGTGAGTATGCACGGAAACTTTGGGGTGTGTAGGCTTCATGGTTTTAGTACAATTTGGTTCACATACACACACGCAAAGTCTGCTCTATATAGATTGCTGAAAATCGTTTTTGTTCTTCCAGAATGTCATGAGCATGTACAAGGACGTGTGCTACTACATGCACTACGCGCTGGCTGCGTATGGGTGGCCCATGTACCTCATCAGGAAGCCGGCCTGCGGACTCTGCAAGCTCATGGCCAACTTTTCGTGAGTATTGCGCTTCGCTGGCGCCAGCGTTGGTCCCTTGCCGTGCTCTCGCGTTGCACCGAAGGCTCATGGTAGAACCCGGCGTAGTGGCGTCACTCAAAATGCACTTCGGGACGCCAAAGGGGTCTCGAACTGTTGCAGCAGTTGGGGAGCACAGCTGGTGCGCAGGGGGGCATGGAGACACAGGTGGTGGGCAGGGGGGGCACGTAGACACGGGTGGTGGGCAGGGTGGACACGCAGACACAGGTAGTGGGCAGGGGGGGCACGTAGACACGGGTGGTGGGCAGGGGGGGCACGTAGACACAGCTGGTGCGCAGGGTGGGCACGTAGACACGGGTGGTGGGCAGGGGGGGCACGCAGACACGGGTGGTGGGCAGGGGGGGCATCTCAGTCAGTCATCCCAAAACACCCGGCTCTGTCCCCGTGACCTTTCCGCTGCCGGCAGTGGCGAGCCTTCAACACTTCACGCGGCCTCAAAGCGCCCCCTACCCTGACGCAAGAGCCGCGGTGACATCGCCTCCGCTCGGTGGCGAAGGGCAGCGGCAGCGGCGGCAAGCTGTTGTTGTTGTTGTTGTCGTTGTCGCTGCGCCGCGTGAACCGCGTCAGGTGCTGCTGCCTGGGCTACTGCGTGCGGAGGCACCGATTCTCTCCCAGCCTCACGGTGCAGGACGACAACTGCTGCCAGTGCAACGTGGCCGCGATCCGCCGCCACTTCCTGGACGAGGGCCTCTCGGGGGTGGAGATCGTCTTCGCCTCCATCCACGACGCGGTGAGAGCGCCGCGGCAGCGCCGGTTGCACGGCTCGTGCGCGAGCCTCGTACGCACGCGTGTTGAACTTTTTTTGCACCGCATGAAGACAACCACGCTAATCGGGGAGGGGGGGGGGGAATGACGACAAACTAAACACTAAAAAGCAGTTCGAAAGGAATTAGTTTTCAATCTAGAATTTTTTAAAGCATTGCTCTTGCGGGCTTCCTAATATCGGAAGGACGAGCGTTCCAGACGGCCGTAGAAGCGGTCCGGTAGTCTAAGATCAACATGCAATTAGCTTTGTTTTTTATTTGGCTATGTTGAAGTGCAACATTTGCATATTTCATCCACAGATTTTATCTACATATGTAAAGTTGAACGTTATTTTCACGTCTTTTCTATTGCTAGTTGTATCAAATGCATTATATTATAGTGTTTGTATGTACGTATGTATGTATGTTGAACTTCTTTGGCACCATACGTAGCCACCCTCGCTAATCGGAGGTGTGGGGGGCAAGGATTACAAACTAAACACAAAAAAGCAGTTAGAAAGAAATTCGTTTTCCATTAGATTTAAACGTGCATAGCTTCCTAATATCGGAAGGAAGAGCGTTCCAGACGGCCACAGAAGCGCATCTGAAAGCGCATCGCGATGCGGTAACCGTCTTTGCAGAGATGTATGTTGAACTTCTTTCGCACTGTACGTTGCCAACCGCGCTAATCTGATCCTCGCCCGCACGGATGTGTTCAACGCGAGTTGACGCGGCGCACTGTTGCCGACGAGGCTATCGTACCGTGGCTCTTTGAGTTCTTCACCGGGTGAAACACGCCAGCGTGAGTCCGTTGCTTTATCGTTGCTCTCTCTGGACAACGGGATGTCGTCGGTGGACGGGTACATGATGCTTTTGGGGCGTGATCTCTCGCTTGACAAGAGTGGGTCGCGTGGAAGCTGCCATTATCCACTCCAGGAAATAAGCCGAAGCTGAGGTCGAATTATTTCGTTCGCTCTGCCCGTCAGTCTGTCTGACTTGGCATCACGAAGATGAGTCAGTATACATAAAATTTCAGCGCAAAGTTTTTGTTGCTTTTTTGGGACCTGCCCTGTAGAATTCCGGCCTAAATTGATCGAAGGGTCGACAAAAACCTGGTGTTCTTGGTTCTTTCGGTAAAGTCACGTAGAAGGGAAGTAATAAAATAATAAAAATAAACATTCTTCACCTGAGGACGGCTGCTTGCGTTGTGGCCGAGACGTCGTGAGAATTATATTATTATGTTTTATTTTAATTATTTTATTACTTCCCTTCTACGTGACTTTACCGAAAGAACCAAGAAGATGAATCCCTGCAGTCACGAAAGCTTGAAATCGAAATAAAAACCGGGTGATTAATAAAAAATACAAAAAAAATAACGCTAAAATGGGCTGAGCCACTGCCCAAGGCGTTGCGTGCCGTGCGTGTGTTGCATCCCTGGACGCCGTCTCGCGTCTTCGCGCGTCTTCGTGCGTCACGCGCGTCTTCATGCGTCACGCGCTCCGTCCGACGTCACCTCGTTGCGCCGGCTCGGACGTTATCGTTATTGGCCGCTTGATCGTAGGCGCTCCCGAGGTCAAACACACTTCTTGGAATCCGTGCCATGAACGTGGTTCACCTTCATCGTCGCTCGTTTCAAACGTCTTTCAGCCAGGCCAGTGCACCACGTTTTTCACGGGCTTGCCATTCATTTCACGACAGTGGGTATTTTCGAGGGTGTCTGAAATCTGTTGCTTTGTTTCCACTGCACCCGTTGTTAATCATTTGAAAGCAATTCTGATTTCAGCCGCGTAAGGGAGGTCTGAGTGCCACGAATTTCCATTCACACTGCACCTCGTCCAGAGAAACCGCCAAACGCGTATTGTCACTCGGTACAAAGAGAGGCAGCAGGTTAACCCTCCGCCTTAAGATCTTGGATTATATAATAAATAATGAAATCCAGAGACACTGTGGGGGGAGGATAACGGGGTAGGTAAATACAGGAGGGATTAATGGTTATTTTTAGACGTACAGGCTCGTTGAGCTATGACAGCCAAAGCACTGGTCTTCTTCACTTAATATTGATTGCACGTCCTGTGTTTATATATATGTAGTGACATAGGACGACACTACTGTGTCGGCCCGTACGAGGGCTGTGGGCCCCAAAGGGGTGCCTGGGGGGTCACGTGGTGGAGGGACCCGGACCTTCCCAGAGGTGGGGGAAGGGAGGCGTGGCCTGGGAAGGTAGGCGTGGCCTGGGAAGGTAGGCGTGGCCTGGGAAAGTAAGCGTGGCCTGGGCTACGCCGGAGCGGATATAAGCGGGGTGTGAACGCAGAGCGGGGCTGTTGAACTCCGAAGTGAAGACGACATCATCGGTCCTCAAGTCCCGGGTCGTCGTCCTGGACCAGGCAGCCCGTCGCCTGCCTGGTCAACTCTGCGTCGTGTTCCAGAGTGTTAGTGAGTTGAGGAAGGTGGTCACCACCTCATGTACAGTGTTATATTACTTACCGTTTAATAAATAGTGTTGCCTCCAAGCTGTGTGTGTATGCACCTAATTCGAATCCACTACATATATATATACACTGAGTTGTCTATGGCTGGTCTGCGCTGTCCCATAATCCACGCTCACTTTATGCTTGGCTTCAGCAATTACAGCGTACGGCTTGTGAATATGCGTGTTCTCGTGATTTGGTTGACATGGGAAATGCAAATCTGTCCGACGAACCAAATCGTACTTACGCGACGAGCACGAGTGGAATTTAGGATTTTCTGTTCGTAAACGGAGCAGATCGATGAACTCGTCGTCCAAAATGTTTTTTTTTTATGACGGGAATAATCGTGGCAGTATTTTTCTTTCAAAGGAATTTACTTCAAATTGAATCCCTCAAATTTGACTCATTATTTTTCAAAGAGCGTTTTGCACGTCGGAGAAGAGCAGAGTGCCCGGAGAAAACGCACGCGCACAAGGAGATCACACCTCTTTTTGTTTTCTTTCAAGTTTATTTTGAACCGCAGGGCCGTTATTAATCTATTTTGTTTTGCATCTGAAAGTTGGTTTTCTCGCCCTAGAAAAATCCGAAACCCACTTCAACAAATTCCCCGCTCGGCTTCTTGCTGGGAATTTGAACCCTTTACCATTCTGAGCGGTGGTGTAGCGGTTAGCGCTACGCTGTGCAACGAACCTGGTGACCCGAGTTCGATTCCCGCTCACAGCCAACACCCAGTGACGATTATCTGAACCGGTCCTGGGCCTCCCCCAGAACAACTCAGCCTCAAATGAATACCTGGTGCGATGTGTAAACATCGCTACTGGGGAGACAAAGGCGACCGGGTGTAGTGTTGGCCACCCACCCCCCTCGTGTGCCGTGTCGGCCTGCATAGGTGCTCACTAACAGCACTTGCCCCTACAGTCTGTTAAGGCTATACGGGGGATCTTTGTCTTTGTGCGTGGGTGTTGTGGGGAGTGGTTGTGTGGCGGTCAGCGCGCTACAAACTCGGCGGCCCGAGTTCGATTCCCACTCACGGCCGACACCAGTGATGATTATCTGAACCGGTCCTGGGCCTCCCCTAGGTCTACTCAGCCTCAAATGAGTACCTGGTGCGCCACTGGAGAGACAAAGGCGGCCGAGCGTGGTGGTGGCCACCCACCCCCTCGTGTGCTGTGCCGGCCTTCATAGGTTAGGTGCTCGCTAACAGCACTTACCCCACAATAGTCTGAATGAAAACGTTATGGAAAGTGAACCCCTCCCCCCCCCACCCCCAGATGTGGGGGTAATAAGTTGATTCAACAAGTTTCCAAAAATTGTCGACCCCCCCCCCCAAAAAGACATTTATTTTGTAGGCATATATACCTGCACACCCTACATACAATAGTCATAGTATCTGCACACGTTAGGAAGGGGGGGAGAATAGTGCATCAGTGGGGGCGACAGGCGAAGCACGAAGCGCCGAGAAGCCCTCCGCGGGAGTGATAACAAGGCGTGTTTCTCAATGTGGAGGGGAAAAACCAGAGGACCTGGAGAAAAATCAACAGGTAGAACATGCATGCATACTTCGAATATACAGCAGGCGTCAGGGTCGGGAATCGATCTGACGACCTCCCGTATACCAGGCGAGGGAGATAACATCTCCTAGCCACCGCGGCGCCCCACCTCGGTGGAGAGAGAGGTAGAGGCAAGGGCCGTGTTTGATCACAGTTGCTTATTTAAACACAGTGTTGTAAAAAGCTCATGCATTGAGTTGCACAAATGCGTGTGTGTGTGTTGTTGTTGCACAGTCGCATCCCCGCTGCACGATCAAAACCGTGAAATTCAACTTCGGCTTACGACCAAATCACTTGCATTGCGACCGACCCTGTCGCGTCTCCGGAAGCCAAGCAGACTTGGGCCAGGTTAGCACTCGGGTGGAAGGCTGCCCAGGAATGTACCCGGCGTTGTAAGTTTCGAAACACGAGGTGGCCCACCTGACGACAGTCCTGCAATAACTTCTGGGATCGTGCGCGCGGTCGTAGATTTCCTCTCCGCATGCTCTCTCCCTTGGTTTCGCTGCCCGCGCGCAGCCCGAAAACCGATGAGTGCATTCCGTCAGACACCAATGCCCATTGCAGGGTCCTCCTGAGTACGAGTCGCGAGGCTAGGCAAGGGTATCTTTAGTGGCGGATTAAGCTAGTGCGCGGGACCTGTAGCATATGTTATAAAGAGGCCCGAATAAAAAAAAAACGTAAATATGAAAACACATAAAAAAAATGTACTTGCGTAGTAAAGTAATTTTATGTTTTCATTTTCTATACAGCCAGATAATACGACAAATCGTTAACCTTAAACACCCAGTCGTTCGTAAAAGTCGAAGGCAGTACAGTACTATAGTAATAGAGCAAGTGCAGAATCACTGAACCGGAATTGATAGCTTGAAAGCATTTAGCGCGGGCCCCTTGAAAGTGCAGGGGGACCCGTAGCATATGGAGTTACTTTTGCTACTAGGATAATCCGGCACTGGGTCTCCCGTGTCAAAAAAAACGGGACGTTGCTCTCGCTCGTGAAGGTGCACGTGGCGGTTGTCTTATTTGAGGGAGTTAAAGAACGTTGTTTTTTGCATGTCGGATGCGCGCGCACTTAGAACCGCAAATCGGGTCGATTAAGAGAGGGGAGATGGGGAGGGGCACGCGAAGGGAAAACGATCGGAGAGAACTTGCCAGCGGTGGCCCTTGCGTTTCGGGACACGTTGGTTTCTCAAGGATGCGCGAGAGATAATTCACGGCGTTAGAGGTGTTGTGTAAGGCCCTTTGCCAGTGACAAGTCAAAAGATGGACAAAACGAGAGCGTAGGACCGAAATAGTCTTTTGTTCTGTGGGAGACGGAGCCTTTTGCAGCCAGAATCCGCGATGGTGGAATTCCCTTCCTCCTCACTCCATTTTTTTTTAAATGGCATCTTAGAACTCCCGTGGTGTTTTTGTTGTTACTACATGGAGGCTTTCTCCGTAACTTAAGCTTCATGTAAAGCACTTTGAGGCCCCTGTGCGAATTGCGCCGTAGAAAATCGAGTTGATAATAATTATCAAAATATTCTCGAGAGATGGCTCTGGAGCTCCATCCAGTTGGAGGTGCTTTCCGTCAGCATTGCTGCGCGCAAGCGATTGCAGGCCTGCGCCTTCACGTCTGCTGGGCAAATTGACTGCAACACGTGAGTTAGTTACAACAAAAATGGATTCAAGGTTACTCGCCATGGTGGCGAGATCTTAACTGTCTCACCTCGTATACAGGAAGTCGTGGAGTTCCATCCGGACCCTGACGCCTGCTGTATATTTGGAGTTTGCGTGTCGTCTCTGTCTCTCCCCGTGGTCGCGTGGATTTTTCTGCGGGTCTTCTGGTTTTTCCCTCCACGTTTAGCTTCAGCATCACGCGTTTAGAGTATTTGGGTGCTGTAAATTTCCACGCGATAAGCCACTTCGTTGAGCCTTCAATTGTGAGACCCAGGTCACTTCTCAAAAGGGAGCTATGGAGCTCCGTGAGCCTTTCCTGGAAAAAGAAAACAAATAGTTTAAAGATTAGTTTTAATAGTTTAAGGAATAGACATACCAGATGATGTGCAGCACATATACGAAGCTCCTTCCTGGACGGCTCCAGCCAATCACAGCGTAAGACAAAAAATACAAGTCTACAGCTACAAAGGACTTGCATTTCACATGAAAACGTTTTTTTTATGTAATTAAAATTTTACATGAACATTTAAACAGCAGAAATTGGAACCCTCATCTCCGAAATTGGCTTTCAAGGTGAACGATATAATGCCTATTTAAATCAGCGATGCTATCGCGTGTGGTTTTAACTAATTCATGATTATGTACTCGGCCACAATGCACGGGCTTGCACTTTCACGCGTGCGCGCGTGTGTTGCGCGCGTGTGTCTAATTCGGCGGGGAGCGGTCGTGCAGCGGTTAGCAGCGGCCACCCGGGTTCGATTCCCGCTCACGGCGAGCGCCGGTGACATTATCTGAACCGGTCAATGGCTTCCCCTAGGTCGGCTCAGCCTCAAATGGGTAACCGGTGCGGTGTGTAAACATCGCCGCTAGGGAGACAAAGGCGGCCGGGCGTGGTGCTGGCCACCCCCACCCCCTTTGTGTTCCGTGCCAGCCTTAATAGGTGCTACTCGCTGAGAGCACTTGCCTCCAACAGTCTGTTAAGGATACACGGGGGATCTTTGCCTCTGTCTAATTAGGGAGCCGCGTGCAAAGCGTGCCGTGTTTCTGGGTGACGAGCAGAGACACGTGCGCACGTAGTGGAGCGCGATGGAGCACAGCGGGGGAGCGCTGGTGCAGTGGTTAACGCACGGCGCCACGAACCCGGCGAGCCGAGCTTGACTCCCGCTCACAGCCAACTTCGGTGACGAATATCTGGGCCTCCCCGAGGTCGACTCGACCTGAAACGGGTGCCTGGTGCGGTGTATCAACATCAGGGCTCGCGACCAGCTGGGCATGGTGCTGGCCACGTCGCACGTCTGTGCGCCGTTTCCCGCTTTAACAGGTTGCTCGCTAACGTCACTCGTCCCAGCTGGTTTGCTCGGGGCTATGCGTGGGGGCTCTCTCCATTTGTATTTGGCGGAACACGGCACCCGTTCGTCATCGGAGGCGAGGAGATGTCTTTTTGGCGAACCCAAATATAAACATTTCCAAAGGTGCGCTGCTGCTGCTGCTGCTGCTGCTGCTGCAACCTGCTGTGTCACAGCCAGAGGTTAATAGTGCCGTGTCATTATTTTCTGTTGGAAACTACTGCGCTGTAATGCGAGCTTTTCATCACCGCTGTCGCTCTCGCCCCCCTACGCGACTAAATGATTGCCCCGAGGGGGGGGGGGGGGGGTGCCCCCCCCGGGTTTAACCACCCCGGGGACATGCAATGTCGTCGCCCCGTGTGTGTACAGCCAACTGCGCGCGGTATCACAGTTGTTCAAAAGAGACAAATGAACGTGACGATTTCCCCCCCCCCCCCGCAAAACACATGGACCCATTTAAGCCGGTGCATGCACGCGCACACACACGCACGGCGACTGAGATTTAACACTTAGCGTTCCTCCATGAGAGTCTTAAGACTACCGCGGCACAGGGGAACCGAGATTGAAACGCGGACTAGATGTTGTTATCTTTGAGGTCGCGATGGAATAAAGATGAGATCGAGAAACCGAGCTTGAAGAGTGCACTGGATGTTGTTATCTTTGAGGTCGCGATGGAATAAAAGATGAGATCGGGAAAACCGAGTTTGAAGCGCGGACTAGATATTGTTATCTTTCAGGTCGCGATGGAATAAAGATGAGACCGGGGGAGGGAAATCTTGAGCAACCAAATGGAAGAATAGCATTGGGAAATGGGGATGTGAGAGAGACAAATCATCAATCTCCTTCCTTTAGCCATGTGAGAGCCCGCTGGATGTGTGTGTGCGTACGTTGAGCTTCTTTTGTGCCGTACGTAGCCGACCGTGGCGCTCGTGTTGTCTTGCAATTGGTGCCGTTCAACCAGTTGTGAACCCATTCAGATCTGTCATTGCTTGTGATTGATGACCTTTGTTTCGGTCCACCGAGACTCTTGGTCCATTCCATACAATGCATCGTTTAATGTCCTCTGCGTAATCTCGAGAGAGAGAGAGGCTTTTCAAGTGATTGGTGTGGTTTTTCTTCTTAGCCAGGTGATAGTCAAGAGTGATTGGCCTTTTTAGGTGTCATGAACAGGCAATTAATATGCATGTTTAATTTGCGGTAAATTTTAAAAGTTAAAAATGTGTCTGCGGTACGTGAATATTTTGTGTGTGCCAAACCTACCCGTTGCAGGGCTGGGTGAGCAGATTGCGAGTTCGATTTTAGCATGACGGCAGGAAATCGTCGGGACAAATGTATGTTCGTATAACACGTGGGTTTTCGTGACCAATATTATCCGTAATAATTGGGATCTTATGATGGAATGCGCATTATAAATCCGGAGTCTTTATTCATTATTATTATGAAGGTTTTTTTTAGACATTACCTTTAGATCGCGTCAGGAACAGTAGAGTTGTAGCGCCGTGTTTGTTGATGGGGCATTGCGTCGTTATACATTGAATGGTCCGTTCTGGATGACCACAGCGGCACACTACTACTGGAGAGATGTTTTATTTTCCATTTGTGCATCAGGTATCCGCATCTGCCATGGATTGTGCGGATTCAGTTTAAGCCGCATCTTGTGACGTTGCCAACAAAGATGATGCTGGCTGATGTTGATGATTAAAGTGACAATGATTGATGGCCATGATGATGATGATGATGAAAAAGGCGCCGGAGTTCAGGGAATCGAACTCAGGGGGCTGCCTGATATTGATGATTAAAGTGACGATAATTGATGATGATGTTGATAGTGATGAAAAACGTGCCCGAGTCAGCGAATCGAACTCAGAGAGGGGGCGGGGGGGGGAGCCCCCTTCTCTGCGGCGAAGACCCCGGGGGCTATCGCCACGGCTGCCCGCCCCCTGACGCTGGATGCCCCCTTTGGTCCCGCGCGTGTTTCTTTGTGGCGGCCGCAGGTCTACGAGACTCCCTTCTACGTGGCCGTGGATCACGACAAGAAGCGCGTTGTCGTGAGCGTGCGGGGGACGCTCTCGCTCAAGGTGCGCCTCCGGTGACGAACAATTCGCTGCGCACGTACACGCGCGCGTCAAAATTTCCACCCTCGCGGTTCTCATCTCCCTCGGTGTCGTACGTTGAACTTCTCTCGCACCGTACGTAGCCATCCGTGCTCATCGGAAGGTGCGTGGAAGGACAACAAACTAACCACACAAAACAAAAAAATATAATTCCGCCACCGCCGTCAAACGGTTTGCGTGGTGAGACATTCTCTATCGCGACCGCGTGGCTGTCGCTGAGGCCAGGTGGGCGCTGCGGCGCGTCACACGCAGTGTCACCGGGGCACAGGAAGCTTGAGCCTGCCGTCGTTCCCGTAAATAGACGGCGTCCCTCCCGTCGAAAGGATGGACACCATGCACTGGCGGCGGAGTGGACGGTGCAAACGACGTGTCGATGCTAAGGGAGAATGATTCTGACGCTAAACAGCACTCGCTCGTATCGGTGTGTTACCCTTCGGTACGTTAGATCGAATCGGAACAGGAGGTGATTCGATTGCTTGAGCATGACAAAGACACTTGGGTTGAATATTTAAAATTGGCCGCGATTTCAATTGGTGCATGCTCGTGTACGGCTCGTTTCTAAATCCACTGCTGGATGAGGGCCGCCCCCATCCAAAGTCGTGCAGGCCATGGGGGTGGGTTTACTTGACCATACTTCACCGTGCTGCTCACTGTGGTGTTTGCTGAAGTTTGGGAGCATGGAAGTACTGTACAACCGTGGATATTGCTTCACGGAAGTCTCTTTCCCACCGTCCAATTAATCATTGTTGTTTTTCAATGCTATATGCTGTCGTATTGTTATACTTTTTATTCTATTAAAAAAATCATGCTTGTATATTTATTATCCACTACCCGGTCTCCACTTCCACGGCGCGACGCGTGGCTTGTGTGCTTTGTCTCCTTCAGGATGCCCTCACGGACCTGACAGGCGACGCTGAACCCTTGCCGGTGGAAGGACATCCTGGCACGTGGCTCGGGCACAAGGTAGAGAGAGCTTTGCCGTTCATATCCAGTGCATCCCATGACAGGGTGAATTCTTCAGAGGGTGGCGGCAGCTATTTTTTTTATTTTTACCAGGTAAGCCCCACCGAGATATTTAGCTCTTTTTTCTTTGAGCTATCATTTGTGGGCCACAAATGATAGCTCAACGAAGCATGTGGACAATTATAGCAGCCATGCTGATTCTAAATGTGGAGGGAAAAAACCAGAGGACCTGGAGAAAAATCCACATGACCACGGGGAGAACATGCAAAATCCAAATTTTATACAGGTGTCAGAGTCTGGATCAAACCCCCAACCTCCTGTATACCAGGCGTAGGAGTTAACATCTCACCAATGTGCCGCCCCAGGCCTTTCTCACAGCGAGAATGGCCTGGGTGAGGGGTCGGCAACCAAAATAACAAGAAGAGACATTTTTTCGAATTCGGTAAATAAAACGCTCAATATTTCAAGAGCCGCAATGCCATGTGAGTGCGAGATGGCGATCCTGAATAAATAACGTCACGAAGCAGTCGTTCAAGATATGTGGATAACGCTTTGGTTGTCTGGCCAGATGGTAAAGATACACTTAATGCATTTCTAAATAATGTCAATTCGAAAAACCCAGCCATCCAGTTTACCATGGAAATGGAGGTGAATTACACACTCCCATTCCTGGATATTTTGCTCGGACGTGGCCAAAATGGTAAAATAGCACACGGCGTTTACCGAAAGGAAACGCACACTGATGCCTATCGGAATGCAGATTCGCATAATCACCCTGCACAGAAATCCTCTATCATCAAGACGCTCATGCATCGGGCTAAAACAGTGTCAGATGGTGAACGTCTGAGGACAGATGGGTCCAGAGATCAGAGGCAGGTGGATGGCTTCACTATTCTGGCAAATCACCCGATGATGCTGGATGTAATTACCAGCGAAACATTGTACTCAAATTGTAAATGGTGTGGATTTACTCTCCAACACACCATTTTATTAATTTCCAAGTAATTTCAATTTTTACAAAAAACTTCCTACGAAATGTCAACTATTGTACGAAATCTTTACATTTATTCGACATTTTTGCAGTAACCCTCGGTTTTCTGAGGAAAAATATGAGCCGCTGTTTTGTATCGGTGCAATGTGCTGCTGCGGCTTGCAGCTTTGGGAGCCCGTAGGTTAGCACCGGCAAAGCTGGCCGTGTGGGTGAGATACCCACCGAGGGTTGTCGGGGTGCTGAGCCCACTACGGACACTACCTGGGGCTCGTGAGGCTCCAAATCCCAAAGAACCACGTTCTCAAGCAACCGTGCATGTGTCTGTGTGTGCGTGTGTGTGTGTGGGCTCAGCCTGGTCACAAGTGACTGCATTGAAATAAAACCCAGACTGGATAACTTCGCCAGGTGTGAACGTTTGGGGGGAGCGGTAGTGAAGTGGTTAGCGTGCTGCGCTATGATACTCGGTGACCCAAGTTCGATTCCTGCTCATGGCCAACGCCAGTGACGATTATCTGAGCCGGTCCTGGACCTCCCCTAGGTCGACAAAGGCGGCTGGACGTGGTGCTGGCCACCCACCCCCCCCTCGTGTGCCGTGCCGGCCTCCAGAGGTGCTCGCCAACAGCACTTGCCCCAACATTCTGTTATAGGCTATACAGGGGGATCTTTATCTTTGGGCTCAGCCTGGTCACAAATGACCGCATCGAAATGAAACGCGGACTGGGTAACTTCGCCAGGTGTGAGCCGGTTGCTGGTCATACGATTTAGGTGCGTTGAGCGATGAAAGCCGGTTGAATCGGTGGAACAAACAGTCTTGTCAATGTGCCACCCCGTTGCACCAGTTCGAATTCAGGGCTTTACGCCGCGCCGCTGTGCTCTTAAGTCTGCGCCCGTGTTGCTATGGCGAAGGCAGCGCCGGCGTGTGATCCCGTACCTCATGCATTGCCTGTGTTGTGTCGCCTGTCGCTCTTCAGGGAATGGTTTTCTCTGCCAAGTACGTTAAGAAGAAGCTTGAAGAGGAGATGATTCTATCCCAGGCCTTCGGACGAGACCTGGTCAGTGCAGGTTCTTGCGCTCAAAAGTGTTTTGTTCAACGCGTTGCACCGCCACGTCTCAATTTGCTTCAGCGCGAGCTAACACGGCCATGAACAGTAGTCTCATCGATTTAAAACGAAACTAAACAATTTTTTATTTGACCAGGTAAGCAATGGGATAGCCCAGCTGAAACTGAGCGACCGAACGATGAACACATGGATGGATTGTGTTGACTGCTGGGGATCAAACCCCCGGGTTTTCCCTCCACATGTAGCATCAACGCACGTTTCAAGTGTCTGGCTGATAACAATTTCCACGTGATGCTAAGCCACTTCGTTGGGCCACAATTTGTGGCCAGGCCGCTTCTGAAAAAACGAGCTACACAGCTCGGCGGGCTATATAGCGTACCTGGTGTGTTAAAAAAAATGAGTAAAAAAAATGAATGGGTTTTAAAATAAGTGGCCCTGGGGTAGGCCACGGTCTACCCCAGGGGGATGACGCCCGCCAGCGGTGACGAACGACGGCGTGGGTCGCCACGGGGAGGGAACGTGCAAGAGGAGGGGGGGGGGACGTCCACTCTGGAGAGTGACGACTTCAGCTCGTTTGAGCAGGAGCCACACGGGTGGATCCGTTGCACCGCGAGGCGCGTGGGAGAGTTTGGCGAGGGCTTTGGTCGTGGGCGGGGGGTGTCTCTCTCACGATCTCACCAAAACAAACCCAATCACACCTCTACTGTGGATGATATTGGTCACAAAAGCCTCACGTGTTAAACTCGCTCACGGCAGTCAGAGCGCACACCTGTCAACCCCTTATCAGTGCCCTGCCTTATTACAGACCAATTCAGACCTCATTGGTCACCCTGTGCCCCTTATAAATCTCAACGTTCGTTCTACAAAGTCCCATCACAAGGGAAAAACACACAAAAATAAGACAAAAAAATGTTGCCCGCATTGAAACGGCTGTACACCATATGGACCTGAAAACTGAATTTCCCTGTATAAGACTATGGGGTAAACCGCATGGGTTGACAGGTATGGTAGTGGGGAGCGTTGGTGTCACAGCGGTTAGCGTGCCGCGCTGCGCTACGAACCCGGCGACCCAGGTTCGATTCCCACTCACGGCCACCAACACCAGTGACGATTATTTGAACCGGTCCTGGGCCTCCCTTAGGTCGACTCAACCACAAATGAGTTCCTAGTGCAGTGTGTAAAAATCATCGCCACTGGGAAGACAAAGGCAGTCGGGTGTGCTGCTGGCCACCCACCCCCTCATGTACCATGCTGGCCTTCATAGGTGCTCGCTAATAGCACTTGCCTCAACAGTCTGTTAAGGCTATAACAGGGGATCTTTGTATTTATCGTAGTAAGTATGTTGAACATATTTCGCACCGTACGTAGCCAATCGTGCTCATCGGATGTGCGGGGGAAGGACAACAAACTAAACACAAAAAAAACAGTTCTAAAGAAACGAGTTTTCAATTTAAATTTAAAAGTGAACACAGCTCCAGTGGCTTCCTAAAATCAGAAAGGAGAGCAGTTCCAGACGGCCACATCTGAAAGCGCGCGATGGGGTGACCGCTTTGGTTCGATGGCTGGCCGTGTTAACGACACAGCGATTCGTCGATTAAAATCTCCTCCCGCGCCCACGTTGCACACGCATCAAAGTCGCGTGCGTGGGAGTGCGTAATTTTCAATTTATGTAAATGATATTCGAATGTTATGCTTATGTCACACTTAGGCTAATGGGGGGGACAAACCCGAGACAGAACGAACAAAAAATCGACACTAAGGAGATGGTAGGAATGTGACAAAAAACCCCCATGGGTTTCTCGAATCGAAGCGTTGACCCCTAAGCCGTGACGGATCATCTAATCGCGGGGGCGACGAGTGACTTGTTAACGTGCCCTGGCGCGCTATCGCGTACAAATCACCGGTTTTAGTCGAATAAAAAAAAACAAGTGACTGCCGATGTACGCTTGCGAGTGCGCACGGTTGTTGCGGTGTATCAATTTAAACGAAACCGGGGGGGGGAGCTCCCATAAATCACCGACGTTACCGCATTGCACCGCGTGCACGCCCACCACTCGTTACAATGCTCGGTCACGATCGTGTGGGTTCATACGGACTCCCGTGGCCCGTTGCGTAACGCAAGCCTTAAGTGATTCTTACCTCACGCATGATGCCCCATCAGCCGTAAAGCAGTACTGTACCACCCGGGGGGGGGGCGGGGGGGGAGAAAAGATCTGCTCAAGTTCTCCCCTCTCACACCTGCGGTTTTATGGGAATGGCAAGATCGTAGGCAGATGATTTTGTTTTCGGCAGAGGCTCTTTTCGAATTTATATGGACGTCGATTAATTTTTTGTAGACTGGCTCGTTGGTGAGATTGAATGTCGAGTGTCAACCGACGTGTAGTTTTTGCTGGCATTCGCTGGGGGAAAAAATGCCAATGGCGATGGAAATTAACGAGGATTTCTCCATTTTATGCCAAACGTCAGCACGACTCCTCCTCTCTAGCCAGGGAGTGTGGGAAAGTCTGCCTGCCAGAATATAAATTAGGCCCTCTTTAGTCGTACATGAACATTTTTTGTCAACAAAAGTCCAAACTTATGGTATATTGTTGTTTTGTTTGTGTACGTGTGTTGTTGTTGGCGTGGAGCTACGTGTGTGCGTGTGGTGAGCGGTAGTGTAGCGGTTAGCGTGCCGCGCTATGAACTCCGTCGACCCGGGTTCTAATCTCGCTCATGGCCGACACCGACGACAATTATCTGAACCGGTCCTGCGTCTCCCCTAGGTCGAATCAGCCTCAGACGAGTACCTGGTGCAGTGTGTAGTAAACACATCGCCACTGGGGAGACAAAGGCAGCCCGGCGTGGTTGCTGGTCACCCCACCCCCTCGTGTGCCACATATGTGCTGATACTCGCTAAAACAGCACTTGCCCCAATAGTCTGTTAAAGGCTATCGGGGGGGGGGGGGGGGTATCTTTGTCTTTGTGTGTGTGTGTAATCACTCCGTCTTGCAGGGCCGAGGCACGAAGCACTACCACCTGGTCATCGTGGGCCACTCCCTCGGGGCGGGAACCGCTGCCATCTTGTCCTTCATGCTCCGCCCGCAGTACCCCACGCTCAAGTGCTACGCCTACTCTCCCCCGGGAGGCCTTCTCAGGTGGCAACTCACAACACTGTGCACGAGACAAAGACAAAGATCACTCCCCCCCCCCCCCCCCCCCCCGTGTAGCCTTCACAGACCGTTGGGGCGAGTGCTGTTTAGCGAGTAGCTCGCGATGCGGTGACCGTCTTTGTTCGATTGCCAGCCAAAAGCTGCTGCTGCTCAATGCTGCGAGGATGACCAGAGTTGTGATGATGGTTTGTGCTCTTTGACGAGATCTGAAAAGTATTGCGGTTTATTTGTGGCGTGCACTTTGTGTGTAACGAGTGCGACACCAAGAGACAGCGGCCTCGAGCGATGAGGGCCGCTCTGACCCTGGCGACGTGTGGGGATGCGCGTTGGGTGCGATGGGATGTGAAAATGGGGGAGAGATGTGGACTGGTGGATACAATGTCCGTCGATTTCCGTAACATTTACAAAAACGAGCAAAGCTGTTGGCAAACATTTTTCTCAGCCTAAGGCCCTTCGCAATTATACTTTCCTTTATAATTGTATATATATATTTTAAAATGCTTTTACAAATGACAATGAACGACAGTTGACAATGTGGAAAGGTATTGCGATGGAGCGAACACAGATGGAACTCCTGAGAAAGGTACCAAATACAGGAGAGAGAGAAAAAAACGTGAAAAATTATTTAACTCGCAGCCAGCAAACACGGCGGCGGCAAGTGTTGCTGAAATCAACTTTCAGTGTAAAAATACCCCAAAACAACCGAAACGCATTGGTAGTGCGCTTTAACGGGTTCGAATGACCGTGCTGCCAAGTGCTGACTGTCCTCACGTGAACCCAGGCTCTCAGTGGCGGCGGATCAGTGCTCTGCGCCACCCGGCCACCTCTATACCGCCCCGCTTTTGTTGTGAAGTGAGCTCTTGCAGGGCCGGCTGCTATGGTGATAGCCTGTAAGGAGCACCGTAAGTTGATGCCGGGAAAGTCGATCACGGTCTGAGCAAATACATATTTTTTTAGGTAATTCGTTGCCGCGGTGGCAAGATATTAACTTCCTCGCCTGGTATGCTGGAGGTCGTGGTTTCGATCCCGACCCTAACACCTGTATATTTGGAGTCTGCGTGTCTCTCTCCCCGTGGTAGCGTGGATTTTTCTCCGGGACCTCCGCTTTTTCTCTCCACATTTCGAATCAGCATCAAGCGTTGAGAGTATTTGGCTGCTGTAAATTTCCACGTGATGACGAGCCACTTCATTGAGCTATCATTTGTGGCGAGGTCGCTTCTGAAAAAGCGCTAGGTAGCTTAGTGAGCCTTACCTGGTATAAAATAAAATAAATTTTGTTTTATATTCTTGGTTCTTTCGGTAAAGTCACGGAGACGGGAAAAAATAAAATCATAAAAATATAAAACAATTAAATTCTCACGACGTTTCGACTGCAACACATTTTGCAGGGCCGGCAGGTGATGATGATTGCTTGTGTTGCAGTCGAAACGTCGTGAGAATTTTATTGTTTTATATTTTTATTATTTTATTGTTTCCCTTCTACGTGACTTTACCGAAAGAACCAAGAATTTGATTCCCTGCAGTCACGAAAGCTTTAAATAAAATTTTTGTTTTAGTTTAGTTTCAATAATTATTTTACTTCATTCGAGTTCGTCACCCACCGACATAGTCCGGTGCCATCGGTGTGTGGACTACAGGGCCTCACACGGTCGATATTTGGCGCTGAAATTTTCTGCTTCGCACGGCTTCTTTCGCAGAGGCAACACCGGGGCAGATGAGGCATCGTCTGCCCTTTTGCCAGAGACGCAGTTATTCCTTTGATTTGGCCCGTGGACACAATTAGTGGTGTAATTGCGGATAGAAGGGAAACGTACGAATGTACGTTGAACTTCTTTTGCGCCATATGTCGCCAACCGTGCCAATCGGAGGTGCGAAAAAAAGAGGACACCCACCACCATCACGGAAATGGAGTTATGAGATGGTTTTACGTGCAGCCGTGAGATCGGAGTTTGGCATCACAGGGCCATAAAGGATGATGATGGTGGACGGCGTGGGGTGCCTTCCTACAGCAGCGGATAAATCGAGGCTGATGATAAATCCGTGTTATGCTGGAAAGGCGTCCAGGGGAAGGGGTGTAAGTCACGCTGTGCGGTTTGGGGGGGGGGGCTCGTTTGGTTTGGGGTGGGGGGCATTAATTATTCAGTAGAAATACAAAACTTATTTTACCAGGCAATGCCCACTGAGCTATATATAGTGATTATGCACGCCGAGGGAAAAACCGGAGCTCCTGGAGAAAAACCCACGCAACCACGGGGAGAGAGAGAGAGAGAGAGACACGCAAACTCCAAATATACATCAGCAGGCGTCAGGGTTGAGATCGACCTCACGACCTCCTGTATGCCAGACGAGTTAACATCTCGCCACCGTGGCGCCTGTCATCATCATACAGTCATCACATCATCAGCAGCCACAATCCATTCACTGCTGGATAAAAATTATTCCCAATTAATTTCGTCACAATTCCTTGCGATGGCAATGCACAGCCATCGCTAATGGTCTCAACTATTTCTGCAATGATGAAGGATAGAGCTCGAATCACCATAATGACACGGCATGGGGGAAGCCTTCATGCAGCATGCAATTTGCAAAGGACTCGAATAAGTTATTACAACTATTATATTGCCTATGAATCTCCTAATTAAATGGAGGCTCCATTAACAGAATAACTGTATCGGCTTCTTGCGTAATTTTTTTGCAGCCGCTTGAAATCCAAATGAACAAGCTCGTCAGCTTGTTTTGCACCACGGCGAGATGTTAACTACCTCGCCTGATCTCGACCCTGACGCCTGCTGTACATTTGTAGTTTGCGTGTCTCACTCTCGCCGTGGTCGGCTACATTTTTTCCTCTGGGTCCTGCGGTTTTTCCCTCCACGTTTAGAATCGACTTCATGCGTTTACAGTGTTTGGCCGCTGTACATTTTCACACGATAAGCCACTTCGCTGAGCTATCATTTGTGATGGCCAGGCCGCTTCTGAATAAGGGCTTTACAGCTCGGTAGGGCCTCAACTGGTAAAATAGAAATAGTCCGCCTGGACAGTCACTGCGTTTGAATAGTAAAAAATATATAGTTTTTTTTATAGTTTGCCTGATGAATAGCCTCCCCACGGTGTTTCGCTGTGCGGGAGCCTTCCCGTCGTGCAGACGATCGCGCTGCTCTCCGCTTGTCAGTGCGAGGAACGCGTGGCTTCGTGTCGCTGCTCTGTTTCAGCGAGTTTAACACGCGGGAGGCTTTCGTGACCAATATCGTCCATAATAGAGGGTTTTTGGGTTAGATCGCGTAAATATTTCAATGTGTCGTTAAACCCGCCACCACCCGACACAGCCAATTAGTAAGGTTTGTCACGTAAACAGAACGTGCCAATTTGTTACTAGTACAGCACACCGGTGTGTTGGAGAGCCAAGCCACAACATTTACAATCTGAGTACGACGTTTCGCCAGTAATTACAACCAGCTTCATCAGGTGACAGCCAGATTCGTGGAGAAATCCACCTGTTTCGTTCCTTAAATAGAGGGGTAGATGTGGCGACGTCAATTGTGAGCCCTTCTTGTGCGAAGTACGGTAGGGGTGGGGGGGGATTAATGAATGCATATAAATGAATATGGATATCCATTGCCGTTTGGGTTATTTATATGGTAACCAACGTTCATTATGCATGCGCATTATGCAAGCCCATTGCTCTTGTACTTCCTGTCGATTGTGCGTCTTTTTCTCTTTCAGTGAAGCAGCGATGGAAGAGTCCAAGACCTTCGTCACGTCCGTCATTCTGGGAAAAGATCTGGTCCCGAGGTGAGCCACGCACCACACCACACGCACCGCATCCCAGACCGCACCACACGCACTACACAACACGCACCACACCACACGCACCGCACCGCACCACATGCACCCCACGCACCACACCACACGCACCACACCCCACGCACCACACCACACGCACCACACCACACGCACCACACCACACCATACTCACCGCACCGCACCACACGCACCGCATTACACGCACCGCACCACACCACACGCACCTCACCACACGCACCACACCACACGCACCACACCACACGCACTACACCACACGCACCTCACCACACGCACCACACCACACGCACCACGGTACTGACGGTAGACTCCTTCCTTGCCGCCCGTGCCAATGTCACCTCGGGTGGGGGCCGGGGGGGATGGTCAAAACTAAAATTATCTGGAAGAATCAATTTCACGAAGGAAATTGTGTTTCCCCTGAAATCGTACAAACGACGATATAAATTTATCCATTTAAGCGGCACATTGCACGGTTTTTAACACCATCCGATAAAATGGCGTGGCGGTTTGCTTAATCGGTTTCTCACTGCATGGTTTCAATGCTTTTAAGGGCCATCGCTGAACATTAACCTGGTCCCAAAGAAAGGCATTCCACGGGCTATCTCGTTGGACAAAGGTCTGTGACGGGTGAATGAAAGAAAAAAACAACACCTCAGGAAATGGATTGACACGCCAAGATAATGTTAAATCATCCACACAATGGAATAGTTATTTTTTTCCCGGGGTTAAATAATAAAACATGCAATGGTTGACGATGCCTTCCAAGCGGTGATACCCAGTGGCGAAAATGGGCCGATATATACGGCACTACGCCAGTCCGGCACTTCTTGGAACACCAAACACGTATCAGGCCCCGCGGTGTAAAATTCGTACGGATATCCAATCCATATCCACGGCCTCTGTGTGTGTGTATGCTACGAAGATGAGCGAGCTATTGCCCAAAACATCACCTATTATATACACTACCCTGTCAAGGCCACGGTGTTATTGACACATGCGTCGGGGTCGTTTGTTATTTAAACGTGCATACTACTGCCACTGTTTCAGAACAGTTCCCACGCTGCGACGTTTTCGTACAGAGGGGAAACGGCAGTGAACTTGCGTTTGTGGCTCCTCCACATCCTAAATGAAACCTCAACCCACATACGATCACCGCAAACAGCTGACCACTTGGCTCGATAAGGCCAACGTTTAGACGCTTGCGGTATTCGGGCACGGTTGTAGATAAAATTGTCTGGTTGTCTGTCTCTCTCTCTCTGAGTGGTTCACAATGGCTGTGTCGGAGACGCTCAGGCTGACACTGCTGAGATCTTACATTAACAGTCCTGCGTCTGGGTGGCTGTGTCTCTCTCTCTCTCTGTGGTTCATAATGGCCACGTCGGAGATGCTGAGGCCGCACAAGACGAACATCGTACACCGTTTTCGGAAAACGCTCAGCCCGCCGTAGACAAATTAATGGCCCCGTGCATACCACTGTATACATCAATGTCCGTTTCCATGGCGATGCTCGGGGTTGTAAAAGAGAGAGCGCGTGGGGATTTCAATGACAGCGCTTGTGCTTAAAGCATCGAGCCGGAGAGAGAGCGCCTCCCCGCTCCGGCGATTGCCGGAGTGTCGCCATCCACGTGACCTTTCACCCCCGCGTCCCTTTGCCCCCACCGCCGCCTTGCAGTGGCAGGGGAAAGCGCCACACCATCCACACACCCCCACACCCCCACCGGGACTCTCCCTGGTGGGAAGCGGCCGGCTTGATGCCTCAATAACAAACGCCACGAGAGAACGGGGGTCTGCTTCAGTGGTGGATATAAGGTGGGGTCAGGGGGGGTGGGTAAGGGGGGGTAAGTGTGTGCCCCCCCCACCCCAATTGTATGTAAGTATATTTATCAGCGAAAATACGTTGCGTATTCTTTGTTCTATAAATGTATTAATGTAAGGTCGTATTTCAAAAAGCTTGGTATTTCGGGACGTTCGTGGCAATGGCCCTCCAATTGAGCGCGGTTGACTATGTACGGTGCGAAAGAAGTTCGACGTAGTACATACGCACGTGTAAAGAGCAAGGCCAAAGAGAGGTGGAGGGGATGAGAGTTGGAGGCTGCGCTTGCAGAGCGCGGGGCGTGACAACAGCAGAGGGGAGAGTTTGACGACGGACCTCAGCGGGTTGCGACGCCGTGCTCCCGACTGGCATTGGGACACCGCAGGTATCTTTTTGGTTGATCACAAGCTCCCTGCTCATAGACTCAGCACTGCCCATAGACTCAACACTGCCCAGAGACTCAACACTGCCCATAGACTCAACACTGCACCATAGACTCAACACTGGCCCTAGACTCAGCACTGCTCATAGACTCAACACTGCCCAGAGACTCAACACTGGCCAGAGACTCAACACTACCCAGAGATTCAACACTGCCCATAGACTCAACACTGCACCATAGACTCAACACTGGACCTAGACTCAGCACTGGCCAGAGACTCAACACTACCCATAGACTCAGCACTGCCCATAGACTCAACACTGGCCCTAGACTCAGCACTGCCCATAGACTCAACACCGCCCATAGACTCAACCCTGCCCAGAGACTCAACACCGCCCATAGACTCAGCACTGCCCTTAGACTCAGCACTGCCCATAGACTCAACACTGCCTATAGACTCAACACTGCCCATAGACTCAGCACTGCCCATAGACTCAACACCACCCATAGACTCAGCACTGCCCATAGACTCAACACCACCCATAGACTCAGTACTGCCCATAGACTCAACACCACCCATAGACTCAGCACTGCCCATAGACTCAACACCACCCATAGACTCAACACTGTCCAGAGACTCAACACCGTCCAGAGACTCAACACCACCCATAGACTCAGCACTGCCCATAGACTCAACACTGCCCATAGACTCAACACTGCCCATAGACTCAGCACTGCCCTTAGACTCAACACCACCCATAGACTCAGCACTGCCCATAGACTCAACACTACCCATAGACTCAACACTGCCCATAGACTCACACTGCCCATAGACTCAGCACTGCCCATAGACTCAACACCACCCATAGACTCAGCACTGGGAGGGCACCAGTTTCTTCGGTGGATGGCTCTTGCCGTGGAGAGTCTTATTGTAACTAAAACCCACGTGACGAAGGGGAGAGAGAGACACCGCAAACTCCGAAACATACAGCAGGCGTCGGGGGTCGGCGTCGAATC
>CM025615.2:4907770-4929645 GCA_014621495.2 Entosphenus tridentatus | reverse complement strand
GGGGTTGGCGTCGAACCCACGACCTCCTGCACACCAGGCGAGGTGGTTAACATCAACTAGCCACCGTGATGATGATGATGAGGGAGAGACGCGCGCAAACTCCGAAACATACAGCAGGCATCGGGGGTCGGCGTCGAACTCACGACCTCCTGCACATCAAGCGAGGTGGTTAACATCTAACCACCGTGATGATGATGATGAGAGAGAGACGCGCAAACTCCGAAACATACAGCAGGCGTCGGGGTTGGCGTCGAACCCACGACCTCCTGCACACCAAGCGAGGTCATTAACATCTCCTAGCCACCGTGTCTTCCAAGCGTTAAGGGGCGAGAGTGCTGGGTTTTACGTTTGAGAGTTCGCTCCGTGCCTCGGCCCGCACTGAGCTCCCCGCCGCGACGATGAAATGCCGGCCTTGTTGCGTGCGCGCCGCGCAACGTGGCGGGGAGCCGGGGGTGATGAATACACAGCTCCTTCAAGTTGACAGAAACCCGCTTGGAAATGCAATTTCTTATGAAACAGAACCCAGGGTGTGTAAACTTTAATATTTGTTTTATAAACGTAGATTGATTTCAGGGAGTTAATAATGGATTGGTTTGAGTGATGTTTCATACCTGTGGGGGACACCAAAGAGAGCTGTGTGTGTGTGTGTGTGTGCATCGTGAGAAGCGGTAGTGTATCGGTTAGCAAGGCCGTAATTTTACTATATATTGGGGGGGATACATCCCCCCCCCTCCAATATTCAAATATGCTCAAAATGTCCCCCCCCCCCAACATATTGCTATAAAATAGATTTCTGTTTATATGATTGTGGTTATGGTTGTACGTTATAAATCCCTAATCTCTGCCATTACATGCAATGAAACAAGAAAAGGTAAAAAAGGAAAAACAGAGCAACGTAATACAATACACTATTAGACATTATTGTAAAAAATAAATAAAAAGTCCATCCTATGTGTTAGTGAATTTTTTTTTATTTTAGGCAAGAAATTCGTTTTCAAATTTAGATTTTTTTTCGGGGGGGGGCCCAGACCTCCTGGAAGATTTGGTCCTCCCCAATGTTGACTCCATGGCTATGGCCTTGTCAGCTAGCACGTCGCGCTACGAACCCGGGTTCGATTCCTGCTCATGTCCAACACCAGTGACGATTATTTGAACCGGAGCTAGGCCTCCACACTTGGTAGACTCGGCCTCAAATGAGTACCTGGTGCGGTGTGTAAACATCACCACTAGGGAGACAATGGCGGCCGGGCTTGGTGCTGGCCACCCACCCCTTCGTGTGCCGTGCCAGCCTTCATAGGTGCTCGCTAACAGCACTTGCCCCTACAGTCGGTTAAAGGCTTTATGGGGGATTTTTGTCTTTGTGATATATATGCATATGGAAGCTGCGTAAAGAAGTAACAAAATATCATTTTTAAGGCATCTGAATGCAGCACGCTGGCGGTAATGTCAACTTCCTCGCCTGGTATACAGGAGGTCGTGGGTTCGATCCCGACCCTGATGTGTATATTTCGTGTCTCTCCATGGTCATGTGGATTTTTCTCCGGGTCCTCCGGTTTCCCCCCCCGCCCCCCCACATTTAGAATCAACGTCACAACGCGTTTAGAGTATTTGGTTACTGCTGTACATCTTCCACGTGATAAGCCACTTCCTCGCGCTGTCATATGTGATAGCCGGGTCACTTCTGAAGAAGAGCTCCACAGCTCAGTGGCCCCTTAACCTGGTAAAATAATAAATAGTTTAATATAAAAAAAACGTCAGAGCATGGGGATGAAATGGGGAAGAGGTGAAACGAGGAGGCTGATGCAAGCGACTGGGTGATTGAGCCATGGGATCGTCGAGGCTTTGAGGCTTGGCACTGACGGAGTGCGGCAAAGGGGGCTGCTGATTTATTAACTCTTCCCCGAAGTGGACGCCAGGCTGCCGAGCCATCCGTTTGTCATCTTTATCACAGTAACAATGTGGACCAAAGACAAATATACCCCGTATAGCCTTAACAGAATGTAGGGGCAAGTGCTGTTAGCGAGCACCTATAAAGGCCGGCACGGCACACGAGGGGGTGGGTGGCCAGCACCACGCCCGGCCACCTTTGTCTTCCCAGTGGCGATGTTTACACACCGCACCAGGTACTCATTTGAGGCTGAGTCGACCTAGGGGAGGCCCAGGACCGGTTCAGATAATCGTCACTGCTGGTGTTGGCCGTGAGCGGGAATCGAACCCTGGTCGCCGGGTTCGTAGCGCAACGCTAACCGCTGCACCACCGCTCCCCTCTATGTGCACCACTCGCACCACTCCCACGATCACAGAACGGGGTGCCGACGCAGTGTCTGTGCTGTGCTTTGACAGGATTGGGCTGCCCCAGCTGGAGACGTTTCGTAGGCAGCTGTTGGACGTGCTGACGAGGACCAACAGGCCGAAGGTACTCAAAATCGTCGCCCGAACCAGCGCTCCCGCGGCCCACTCGTCATCGTCGACACGGGCTGGGTGACGTTCATTTGGGCCCCCCCCTCCGAGGGGGTGAATAGGCCGAGCCGACCACGGCCTGGGATTGAACCTCAGCTTCCCCCATCCTTTCCTGTAATTGACTTCAGCCGTTGTCGTCCTTCGTCATCCTCGCGCACGTGAACCGGGCATTGTGCCCTGCATAATCTGCTGTTCCAAACAAGTTCCATTTATGTATTCGTTTTGTTTTTTTTATTTGCTAAGTATTGGGGATTTGTTTTAGCTTTTTTTTCTGTACGGAACTGGATAATTGATGTGCAGCGTCGTGGGATGCAATTATAAAAAAAAATTCTCATGAGATGACCATAGTAGGCTAAGCTTTCTTAATTTTATCACCTCTAACAGTTTTCTTTCAACACCCGCTTTCTCCAGAACCCGTTGATTTGTTTTCTTTTCAGTCCACCCACGATGCACGCAATATCCGTCTATCCATCATCAGAATTCATAAACCCATTGAACTGTCCGTACGTACGTATGTATGCACGAAGTCCTCCTCGCTCCCCTCTGCCACCGTGCCTCGCAGTTTTCGCGTCGTTAACTTGGACTCTCTACACCGCAGTCTAAATAAGTCCACGTTTACTTCTGAACTAAAATCGAAGGTGCCCTTTCCGCGCCTGCTCGCCGCACTGCCAGACGAGCACAGCAAGCAGAGTGAAGCCACGAGGAGGGTGTGCAGTTCAGCCTCCACCGTTGCCCCGCTGTGTCCCCGTGCACACTGTGGGTGGTTGGGCGCGTCGGCGAATCCTCATCGTAGAGATGAAGAGCCCCATTTGTGGGCTTTACTCTGCAACACATTACCGGGTGTGCACTGAAGTATTATCCAATTCGCGCGTTTTGTTTACACGACACAACCTCACTAATTGGCTGCGTCAGCTGGTGGCGGGTTTAACGACACATTTATATTTACATGATCTAACGCAAAGAAATGTTTTTTGTGTTCGTATAGTGCAGCTGCACTGCATGCGCAGGGCTGCATTGCCACATGCGCTAAAGGCGTTAACCACTGGCACGCGAGGATTTCCTCGCTACCCCCCCACCACCATCCCGTCGATGATGCCATGAATTGTCACGAATCGGGGTGACGATTTTCATTCAGGAATCGATCCTGTTCTGCTCTGTGGTGCATGCGTCATCTCAAGTGGAATGCGGAATTTGCTTCGGACGCATGCGGACGGAAAGCGTGACAGATCGCTGTGCGGTGTGCGCGATTCGATGCATCCTTCCCGCGAGCGTAAGAATCAATTCTAATCAACGAATTGATGCATCGTTTAATGCCTCCAAGGCACTTGTACATAATTTATTTTTATAAAAGAAACAAAAAAAAAACCTGTATTCAATCACAGTATAGTGGTAGCGAGGAGACTGATTCCATTAGTTGATATGATCTGGAGGGCATTAGAGCAAACGGCCCTATGCCCAAGATATACATTTTTAAACATTGTGCTCGAAGCCATTGTAGCAGGGCTGCGAGAGAGAGACAGAGTGTGGCTTGCAGCGCGGGGATACCACTGCGCCGGGCTGCAACATCAGCACGTGCAGCTGCTCGTAGCTGAAACAAAACAATTATCAAGTGTGTATCCGCAATACAGGTTTTTTGGGTTAGATCACGTAAATATAAATGTGTCGTTAAACCCACCACTACCCGACACAGCCAATTAGTAAGGTTTGACACGCAAACAATGCATGCAAATTCATTACTAGTGTAGTGACATAGAATTGGTCACTACGTAGCATAGTGCTGGCTGCTGGCAGGGAAGAGGATCTGCAGCTTGAAGCAGCTCTGACTGACAGCAGGCCACGTGATAGACCCGAGAGGGATCTCGGGTAAAGGTTACGGAAGGGACACGTCGAGAGCCTGCTAGTAGGTTCCAGAAGGGGGGCGTGGCCGGGGCGGAGCGAGGTCACGCTGGGAGGATAAAAGGTGACCTCAAGCGGGAGCTCGGGGTTGTCGTTTGGAGTGGGATCCCCGTCGTCGTCGTTGCTGCTGAAGATCGTCACCATCACCGCTGTCGTCTCGTGCCTTCATCGCTGTCATCGTCCACTTGATAATTGCGCTGCTAGACGTAGTTGGCTGTCTTAGTTCAGCGCCGTCAGTGTCAGACAGCTAGCGTTGTGTTGTAGGCTAGCAACCAGTGTCGAGTTGCGTTCAAGCTAGAGACAGAGCGTTGTGGAAGTGTGCTCGATGTTTTATTCAAGAATTGCCTCCAAGAAGTTACGTCCCCAAGTCAGTCACATCACTAGTACAGTACACCGGTGTGTTCGAGAGTAAACCAACAACATTCACAATTAAAATTCGAAATGTTGTGCGTTTACTCTCCAACACACCAGTGTGCTGTACTAGGGCCGAATTGTCACGTTTCATTTACGTGACAAACCTTACTAATTGCTTGTATCGGGTGGTGGTGGGTTTAACAACACATTTTTTTATTTTTCGCGATCTAACCCAAAAACCTCTTATGGATAATATTGGTCGCGAAAGCCGACGTTAAACTAATTATATGTATGTTGAACTTCTTTCGCACCCACACGTGCTAATCGGAGGCGCGGGGGGAAGGACAACAAACTAAACACTAAAAGCAGTCTCTAAAGAAAGGCGTTTTCAATTTTAATGATGTAAAAGTGCAGAGTTCCAGTGGCATCCGAATATCGGAAGGAAGAGCATTCCGGACAGCCACAGAAAAGTCAACATACATGCATACAATCCACAGAGTAAGGACATAACAGCAGCGCACCGTGCCAGCTGTGGAAACATTTGACTGGCTTCCATTGAAAGTAGGCATCAATTTCAATATCTTGATGTTGGCATGCAAGGCAATTCTGATTGATGGACATGCCCTTTTCTCACCTCGTGAAACACACGACCGAGTCGGAACCATCTCGGGCTCTACGATCGGCGGGCTCCCATCTCCTGGTGGTCTCGCTGACCCGTCTGGCTGGTGCTGTTGTCAAACCTTTTGTAAAAAAAACCCAGCTCCTAACACTGTAGATCCTCCTCCTTATCATCCCCCTCCTCCTTTCGTGCGATGTCTGAGCGATGTCTGTGCGGGCAACGACAGGGAATCATCGCCATGGAGAATTTGCGTCTTGACATTTCGTGAAGATGCGAATGGGGCCCCTCGCACATACAGTGATAGTTTCTACTACGTTCGGAGACGTAAAGAAAAGGGCTTGCCGATCTCGTGCAAAAGGTCTCTTTGTCCTCTAAGGCATCGTCCCGGGATTGTCATGACAGCTGCTTCTGTCACCGCGGCTTTCCAAGTTCTGCGCAACGAGCCGCTTAGCTGCGGGGAGATGACATTAGCAGTCACATTTCTGGGATAGGGGCTCACGCGTAAGTTAGATTTACAGTAAATATATCTCCATGGTTTACGCGTTTCAGACTTTCATTGTGCAGCTTTTCCCGGGTGCCGCCTTGCGCGCCTCACACATGGCATGCCACGGGTAAAGCTGCCAAGGAACGTCTTGGCTCCGCGCCCTCGCCTCGAACTCTCATCTCGGGCGCGGATATCACAGCCGCTCTGCAGATTTGTTCATTAATTACCTAGGGTTCACGTCATCAGTAGTCGTGCGCATGTGGTCGTCACATGTTGGCCAGGACTTGTACATCTTCTGGGCGCTGCGAATGAGAGAATGAATAACAAGTGGGCTGACCCCTGTGGACAACAGGGTTCATGGGTATCGGGATGGCACGCTGGAGGGTTACGGTTGGCTACGTACAGCGCGAAATAAGTTCAACATACGTACGTACAGAGGAGTGGCAACCGTTACGTCAAGCACTCCCTTGCTTTGCTGCAAAACCGGCAGACGTGCCAAGTCTCCTCCTGCGGCAATCCCTCACATGTCGGTTGGAATGATCGTTTTCCATCATCATCATCATCATCACCGACCTCCTGCCCGTGGGTCCGACAATGGGGCCCCGGTGAGGCCAACGATCGACGGACTCTTGCCGCTGTTGCTCGCGCCGCCGCGTGTGTCCGAGTGGGACGCATGGCCCTGATGGTGGACCATTGTTACTCAATCTGCGGCAGCACAGCTGCGTCTGCCGCTCATACTTTAAACTTTTTTTTTCATTTTTTTTTCTTTCTTTCCCCCGTTGTCATCGTAGGGGTTCGAAGGGCTGGGCGCCAAGTGCCGGAGTCGTTAAAAAAAAACATTTCCACCTCGTGGCCGCCATCCTAACCAAGCCCTCGTTGTATGTACGTACGTTGAACTTCTTTCGCACCGTACGTAACTAACCATGCTAATTGGAGGGTACGTTTCTTCCTTGTCGTCGTCGCCCCCCCCGCCCGCCCCGCAGTGGAGGATCATCGTGGGGGGCACCAAATGCCTGCGGAAGTCGGAGCTTCTCACCGAGGCGGAGGCGAACCACATGGTGAACAACAAGCTGGGCAGCTTCCACAGCGACATGTCGCTCACGCCGTGCTCCTCCATCCCGCTGTACCCGCCGGGGAACATCGTCCACGTGGTGCACAACCACCCGCCTGACACCTGGTACGCCAAACGAAATGTGAAACATGACATGGTACAGCTTGGACTGGAGGCCACCCCTGCAATGATAATTCTGCTACTTAAAACAAAATTACATCCCATTTTATTTACTTTTCCCAACTACAATACGCTTTTAAAGTTGCTGTCTTTGCTGCTGCTGCTGGTGCTGTTGAAGTTGCTGTCAATGTTAATATTCTTGCTGCTGCTGATATGGAGGAATGGCGAGATGTTAACTCCCTCACCTGGTATACAGGAGGTTGTGGAGGGCGGGCGGGGGGGAGGCTCTCGTTACATTCTCTGTAGCGAACGTAACGATGAATCCACCCCCTGTCGCCCCCCCTCCCTTCCCCCCTTCCTCCCCACCCTCGCTAGCAGCACGTGCCCCAACAGTTTGTTAAAGGCTCTATGGGTGTATCTTTGTCACTGTCCACCGGTTGGTGCAGCTGCTGGAAACAGGAGGAGCCCACGTACCACGCGCTGTGGGCTGACAACAAGAGCTTCCACGAGGTGGTGATCTCCCCGGCCATGCTGCACGAGCACCTGGCCCACGTGGTCATGGACGGCATGCACAAGGTAAGGCGGCCGCTACCCCAGGGCCCGCGCGTTCACTCGCTCGGTTGCTGCCACGCTCCTTTCGCAAACCGGCGTCCTAGGGCGGCGGCGCAGCGGTAACGCCAGCCGGTACGTGTCCTGGAAGGAGCTGCTGCGGTTGTCCAAGTTGAACACGCTGTCGATAAAATCCGAGAACTGCTGCACGTCCGGGCTGGGCACGCACACGCGCTCGCTGCTGCGTGAGCACGGCGCGCAGTTCACTTTGCCGTTCTCGTTCGCGAGGCCGCTCACCAGGTCCCCCTTCAGCGCCTCCACGCCCCCCTTAGGATGGCGGCCACGAGGTGCGAATGCGGCAAGGGTGGTGGGTTTCGGGCTCCATTCCGACGAGATCGGCGTTCACCGCGCGGTTGTTTCCGCCGGCACAACCAGGTGCTGGAGAACTACAACAAGGGCAAGACGGCGCTGCTGGGAGCCGCCAAGATCATGGTGAGCCCCACCATGGACCTGGACCCCAATGCCTGCCTCGTGCAGAACAACACGGCGGAGCGCAAGAGCGATCTCAGCCTCAGGTAAACGCGCGCCGCTTCGAGTATTGTACGTACGTACGTTGCACTTCTCTCACGCCGTGCGGAGCCAACCGTGCCGATCGGACGAGCGGGGGAAGGACAACAAACTATGGGTCGCTGTGTGAGTCTGTGTATGTGCAGTGTCAACGATTCAGAAACAGAGTTTGTAGGAGGCACTTTCTTTATAAACAACTTTCACGGTCTCGTCCGCACACTCTCCACAGTAGCCTAGCCTGGACACAACACCAGCCGTCTAACACTGATGGCGCCGACTGAGAGAGCCAACTACTATCTTGTAGCGCAATATCTAGCGGTGACAGCAGCGACGAGACGACAGCAACGACGAGACCGTCAGCCTCGAGCTCCCGGCTCTCGGCTCCTTTTATGCTCCCGGCGCGGCCTGGCTCCGCCCTGACCGCGCCTCCCTTCTCGAACTTCCCAGCAGGTTCCAGGGACCTCCAGATGGGGTCCTCTGTGACCCTTGCCCTAGTTCCTCCGCTCTGCCACACACACCGTGCCCACACCCTCACCGGCGTGTGTGCTGCCTGTCCACCACAGCTACCGCTGCTGTCCACCAGCCGGCGCTATTACACTACATATGTATGTACATACTAAATTTGGAGCTTTCGTGATTGCAGGAATTACTCTTTGGTTCTTTCGGTAAAGTCACGTATCAAGAGAAAATTAGAAATTAAATACTAGCATACGACGTTTCGATTGCAACACAAGCAATCATCATCAGGTATAAATGAAATAGAAACACAAATCTAGTATACTTAGAAATGTAATGTAATACAACAGAGAGTCGGATAACATAACAGTCAACACCCTACCTGGTTGATTACGTTCTTCCTGAGAATGCTAAATTTGAGAGAGAGATAAAACACAGAACCAGAGACATATAGACAGACATATAAGTAGAGACAGATTTCACAGAGATACATAGAGAGAGAGATGTACATCGGCACACAGAGAAATATGTATGTACGTTGAACTTATTTCGCGCCGTACAGAGCCAACCGTGCTGATCGGAGGTGCGGGGGAAGGACAGCGAGAGAGGTTGGAGTGCAGCTTCCAGTGGGGGTGACAGTATTGCCCCCATCACCTAGAGATCAACGCTCAGGTTGTGGATAAACCTTGATATATATCAAATAGCCTGCCAGGTGACTCAGCGGGAGAGTGAGCGGCTCCCAATCAGAAGATTGTGAGTTCATATCCCGCGTTGGGTGGGGGGGAGGGTGGATTCAGCCCCATCATCCCCCCGGGATCGATTAAATATACGCATAATTTTGTGGTGGACATTTATCCTGTGGATAAACTCGTGCCGACCACGGAATTTTCCACCTCTGTCTGCTCAGGGCTATAGGCCGAAGACGAGCTGCGCCCTCAATGCTCCGATTAGCACGGTCGCATTTCCGAGTAGCACGGTTTGGCCACGTACGGCGTGAAAGAAGTTCAGCATACGTACGTTCACTGCCCATTCAGGCAGGAAATCACTGTTTTTTAAATCTATTTTTTAGATATTTTTTTATTATCACTATGCCAAACACAGCGGCGAGGATAACGACGGTTTGTCCCGCGACGATTACGTCCACGCGCTCCGCTCGGCCTTGCAGGAGCAACAAGGAGTCGGAGCTGTCGTGGGAGTACACGCACCCGACGGAGCGCGAGGTGGGATCGGGCCGCGCCGCCGCCGCCGCCGTCGACCAGCTGCTGAGGGACACGCGCGAGCAGCTCGTCGCGGAGCTCAACGAGCGGCGGGCGCCGCTCGCCACCGTCGAGAGCCTCTCGGACAACGACTCCATCGGCAGCTTCGACTCGCGGCGCTCCTCCGGCTTCCGCAGCGTGCGCAGCTCGCCGAGCCTGCGCGTGGTGATGGAGCGCGACGAGCCGCCCTGCTACTACGTGGACCCCGTGATCCCCGAGGAGAACCCCTCGCTGAGCTCGCGCAGCGAGGCCGCGCCCCACGACGCCGTCTCGAGAAAGTCTCCGGAGGCCCTGGGGGGCGGCTACGACGATGACTACGGTGGCGGCTGCGGCGAAGAAGGCGGCGGGGGGACGGGCGCGGCGAGGGACTCGTCCGACGGCGGCGACCGGCGGCGGCCGGCGCCGGTCAACGTGCAGCCCCCCAAGGGGGGCGTGGAGGCGCTGAAGGGGGACCTGGTGAGCGGCCTCGCGAACGAGAACGGCAAAGTGAACTGCGCGCCGTGCTCGCGCAGCAGCGAGCGCGTGTGCGTGCCCAGCCCGGACGTGCGGCAGTTCTCGGATTTTATCGACAGCGTGTTCAACTTGGACAACCGCAGCAGCTCCTTCCAGGACACGTACCGGCTGGCGTTCGAGGACAGCCTGGACGAGCTGAAGGAAATGGTGAAGTCCGTGAGCGAGCGGGAGATAAGCGAATGCGGCAAGGTCAAAACGAAGAGCGCCGGCAGCCAGGCGGCCTCCTCGGAGGCCATCACGACGTCGGGCATCTCCGTGTCACAGTCGGGCCCGATGAGTCCCTGCAGCGAGGCCTGCACGACGAGCTCCACGCTTTTGGCAAGCCACGAGCAGCTCATCGCCACCAAACCGGGCAACTGTCACCGGGACAGTGAGCCGGTAGACTGCTACGTCTCCACCATCTAGAGGTCCTCTTGACGCTTTTCACTCGCCCGCTGCGGTGTAAACGGAGCGAGCCAAGTCGGGAAAATAAACCGCCATGGGAAAGGATAGCCCCGGGGAGACTTAGCAAAATTGGCGAATGGGGCACGGGAGGAGGGGCGGTGATAGTCTTTGGTTAAACTCAGACTGGGTTGTTCGTGTAGGCGGTGTAGACGTGCCCCGGGTATGATGGGCGTGCGCTTTAAGCAAAGCGGAGGTGCTCGGCTTTGACCCGAAGCTTCGTTGAGACGAGTCGCGAAGTCGCCGCTCGGCTCGAGCTGGGAGTCGTGCAAAGCGTGGCGCCGTGATGCGATCTTGATTGGGTGAACGTCTGCATCCCGAGCGTGCGGCCTAGCCTAGACCTGACCCTTTTGCAGCCTTTGGACACAGAATTGAAATGCATTTTCGCTCGAGATGGGTTTGCACTCTTTGTTTTTGTTTTTTTGTTGTACCACTTTGTGGAACTTGCCACTGTGGTGGGGTTTTGCCCCGAGCTTCTTGGGTGCTGAGGGAAAGTGGACCTCTATGAAGTGCCACCGCATTCGGTGGAACTTAAGTGGGAAATTTATCGCAAACACAATGTCGGTGAGAGTGGGATCAAATCGAGGAAAGGAATGGGTTAACATCACAATTGCATGCACGCATGTCTTGTATATACTATATCCTCTATGCACTGACAAACGTAATTTAATTCAGCGAAATCACGACACCGGCACTTGTAGAAAGTCCCGTTAAGCTAAAAAAAAAACGTTTAAGTATCCTCCCTTGCAAATAAAGATTCCCCCAGCCCCATTACCTGGACAAAAATGTATTGAGGCCAAGACGAAATTTCACATGCTGAAACATTCCGGCTGTTTTTTTTTTGACGACCTAATGCATGCATCACTCCTGTTAATATGTGGGGGGGGCGGGGGGGGGGGTAGCTTATCAGCGATGTATGTCATCTGCACATCAGCTCTTCCTTTTATACATTACTTCTTGGGATTCGAGTAACACTTGCGGAGCGCATTTGATCTTTCCTGCGATATCCTGGAGGCGTTGAGGCAACCGCTTCGTCTCGTCCACAGCAATCTGTGGGATGACAGCTCTGTGTGGCCCTCGAGAGCGAGACGCCTCCATTGTACGCAGACGCACCCATTACGCCGGATCCATTGGCTTCACCACGGATGAGTGGGTCTTCTGGGACAACGCTCATCTCGTCCTTGTTACAGACAAGGTGAATCTCAATGCAGTGCTATCGGGTAATATCGCGGGCAGAGCCCAGCGGAAGTCCACAATAGCCGGCGTCTTTGGGAAAGGCTCGTGGAGAGACGGACTAACATCGCCCCGAGGCTAACATTGCCCATAGACTAATAATTTATTGAGTAATATTGGGACCAGATAACATGAGTTGGGGGGGTGTGGGGGGGGGGTGACGGTGAGGCTGGCACTTGAAATGGAGAGAGAGAAAAAAAATCCTAGTTGCAATTTGCGTCTCTTCTCATCCCATTCCGGCGGCTAGAAAAAACACACAAAACAACCAAAAAAATATTCCCGTTATGCTCTTAAGTTTTTTTTTTTATCCCTGTAATCATTGATGACCGTCGAAAAAAACCGGTTGGTTCGGGGGACCCAAGATGTGAAAAACAACTTTTGGCACACACACACGCACACACACGTTGCGTAGATATATCTATCATGGCCGATTTGCCAATCCACGGCTGGACGAAGGCCCTCTCACGCCAGGTTGGTCGCGGTCGCTTGACCGCACTTCACCGCGCTGTTTAGTGCCGGTTGCGGATGGAAGGGGTTGGGTGTGTGCGCGCGCGCGCAAGGCTCCACCGGTTCACGTAACGACTCGCCGCCCACGTCAGCCGTTAGCTGGGAATCGAACTCGGCCGACCGGGTTGGTACAAGAACACACCACGGCGCGGAAGAAGTTCAACGTACATACACGCGTACTGTAACCGGTTCCCTAAGGCCACCTCGTGTCCGGGGTGTCCGACTCATTCCACCTCCACCAGCACTGCCTCGGGATGTTGCTGGGTTCCCGGTGGCCGGCTGCAGCACGCTTCGCCTGATTTGACGACGGAGGTGGGGAGAAAGCGCACTTGGTCACGACCCGCTCGCACGTTGTCGTTCGATTGAGGATTCTCATCGACGAAAAGGGATGTTGGCGGGCATAGCTATCCTTCTGTGAATGGTCACGCCTCTTCAGTTGTTCGATGGAGGTGACGTGAACCCAATTGCGTACACCACGGAGCATTCGAACGTTTTGGCGGTTACACAGGTGCACGGTATTTTCCCGCAATTCGCAACCCCGGTCAGAAAATCTTGCGGGGGCAGGCGGGGTGCGTCGCCGCAAGCAGTTTGTCGTGATGTCGAAGCAGTCGGAAGACAGAAATGTCAGTGAAGCAAATTTTATTTTAGACTCTTTTATGAGGACCGGTCTGCTACGCTGCACCAGTGTACCGCCAATACGTCCTTGTACGTTGTGGCGCACGCGCACGATTCGATGCACGCGTCGCGGGTTCAAGAAGCGACGTTCAGGCTACGTGCCGGCCTTCGACACAATCATGACGGAAGGAAAGCAGTGCCTGTAAACCTTACCAACGATTCCTCAAAAGGGTGAAACCGGTGGATTCGTGTCCTATCTATAAACTATTTAAAAACTATTTTTTAGTTTTCCAGGTAAGGCCCACTGAGCTTTATAGCACTTTTTCAGAAGCGACCTGGCCACAAATGATAGCTCAACGAAGTTGGCTTATCGCGTGGAAATTAAAAGCAGCCAATTACTGTCAACGCGCGTTGATTCTAAATGTGGAGGGAAAACCAGAGGACTCGGGAAAAAATCCATGCAAACTCCAAATATACAGCAGCAGGCGTCAGGGTGGTGATCGAACCCACGACCTCCTCCATGCCAGGCGAGGGAGTTAACATCTGCTGCGCCTTGCTACTTGATGCTGCTCTATATAAGTTGCGCTCTGCTGGGCAGATGGGCATGTAAGGCAGTCGCCCTCCCCCAAAACGCCCCCCTCCCCCCCCTAAAGGTCCAGTCCCCCCCCAAACGCCGCCCCCCCCCCCTCCTTCAAAATTCTTAGTGCGAAGTCCAATGATGTTCGTGCAATGTTAAACACCATTGGCGTTTTGTTGTTGTTGTTGTTGTTGTTGTTCAGCGTCTCCTCTTGCGCGTCGTCGGGAGTGTGAGCGAGAGCGGAATGCGCCGTAGACAAAAGTAGATCGTATCGTCAGTTAGTCTGTCCGGCGCCCCTGAGTTTTGAAATGGTCCCTTCTTTTACATAATGGTCACGCTGCAGGGCTAATGCACGCTATTGCAGGTTATACTCCCACGACTGGTTATAGAAGGAGAATCTGCAAGGCATTGTGGATTTGGTGGCAATGATTCTCTGTGCAGCCTAAAATCACAATTTTTTTAAAAACATTTTTGTCGTCGTCTTTCCGCCGCGCCTCCGATAAGCACGGTTGGCTACGTACGGTGGTGCGAAAGAAGTTCAACGTACGGACGTGCAAAGCCTCACTGAGTCTCGAGGCTCTTTTTCAGGAGAGTCCTGCCAAGTTTGTCGCAGTAGGGGCCAGGAGGGGGCGATGTTGCTACGTGCGTGATCCCCATTGAGTCATTTGCGGATAATTTTTTCACATCGGAAATTGTTTTTGTTGGCCAACATCAGTTGCGGTGTACGTTTTGTTTAGCTACGGGAGAGAAAAACCTGAGAAGCTCGATTTTGTCGTTACTTATTTTGAATGAAGCAGCCGTGGGGGTGGGGGGCGGTGGGGGAGCAGGGGGGGGGTGTGACCGCAGTGGAGATGGGCGAGCGCTGTGGGCAGGGGTTAAAATGTGTAGACGCACGCTTCAAAAACTATGCGTCGAGTTACCCATTTCTGCCGATGGGTTGGAAGAACTTGCGTGCGTGCGTGCGTGCGTGTGTGCCCACCCAACCGTAGAGAGTATTTCCAGCTCGGGATGAAATATTGAATCGACCGCAAATGTCTAAATTATGTAAGCGGAATTGATTCAAGACCCGCTTGTGTGTACATATATATTTTTAAAATTCACAAGAGACAGCCACACGCGCTATCTATCTACGTACGCACACATCTATCTACATTTGATGTAAAATGTCACTTATGTAATTGCGCTCAACTCGCATCAGACTCCTACAGCGGTCGCTCCAGCCTGCTTTATGCAAATACAAACGCGTCCGTCAACCGTGTTTATGCTGCGAAAATTCGAAAACCCCCTTGCGGTGCGTCATACAAGTGAGGTGGGGGTTAAAACACACTGCGTCATTTTGAACGGGGGTGGGATGAAATGTTACACGTATTTATACAAGTGTTTTTTTGTTTAAAATCTCTTTTAATTGTCGCGTAATTTTTGTCATTCGTTGGGAGAGTCGCGTTATGTCGGTGCACCCAGTGCCGGATGAAGCTAGTGCGGGGCCTGTAGCATATGTTATAAAGGGGCCAGAAATAAATAAATAAATAAAACACAAATATTAAAACACGCATTTTTTATTTCCGTAGTAAAGTAATTGGATTTTTTCATTTGCTACGCAGCCAGATAATACGACAAATCGCTAACCTTAAACACCCAGTCGTTCATAAAAGTTGAAGGCAGGATAGTACTATAGTAATATAGCAAGTGCAAAATCACTGAACCGGAATTGATAGCTTGAAAGCATTTAGAGCGGGACCCTTGAAAGTGCGTCGCCCGTAGCTACATATATAGCTACTTTTGTTACTCGGATAATCCGGCACTGAGTGCACCACCGCTCGTCAAATCAGTCATCCTAACCCTTTACCCCCTCCCAACAGCAAGAGGCAGTCCCGCAAAGTCATCACGACCGTGTGACCTCGTTGATGGAAACAATAATAATTCCCAGTTGCGATTAATTGGTGTTTCGGCTCTGTCGATATTTGTCGATATTTGGCGGGTCCGCAGATAATAGTGCTCATTGTAGATTCAACCGACTCCTGCAGCAAACCGAATTTGTAGATTATATTCTATGCTTGCACACGATAGCAGCAATACGGTTCAGCAGCCAAACGCCAATGTCGAGGTCTGCTGCTGGCGACGACGAGAGGGCTTCAGCAGAGAGATAAAGAGAGTTCGCGTCGTTTTAATTTAGTTGGTACGTTCGAATACCACGTCCGATCGCTTTCTGGCCCTTAACAAGAGCATTCTCAGCATTTAGCTCAACTGATCGTATGTAGGATTCGAATAAATGCCTAGGTGTCGGTATCAGTTGTGTTTTGAAGTCACGGGGAAACGCGTAACGGGTGGGTCACACCGAGAAGGTGGTGGGCCATCTCCCAAACCCAATATGTAGAAAAGAGAGTGACACAGATAACAAGCAAAAAACTACAACCGCGTATCTTTGACTTTAATTGTATTCTCAAAGTTTACCGGATCAAAAATGTTTAATTTTTTAACTTGTTATTGTTGTTGCTTACCTTGTACGTCCCCTTTGCTTGTTCTTGATGATGAAAATATTGTTTACAGATCTGTTCCAATCTCTAAATAACAAATTGGATACTCTCTACTTGCTGAATGCATTCGTGGTGATGTCGCACTCAGGATTTGAATATAATTGCACAAGACAATATTTGTGTATGAGGGTAATTCAAAATCCTTCTCGTTAAATGATCATAATTAGTTGACGTGCTAATCCACACAATATTCTCTCAATAGGAAACGTGCCCTGTAATATGCTCATTGTTGAAAGGGCCTTGGTCAGAGGTCTTTAGTGATGAGACTTCAGTGTCAGCGAAGGGAATTCCCTCCCCGCCTGGCATTTTGAACCACAAATACCTTGCTGATCTCGTATGATAATTGTTTTTTTACCCTTTTATCTGGCAACAAAACTGACATTTTTTTTACGAGGAGTCATGTTTGCATAGACCACAACACCTGCAGTCATAATGCAAACAAAAAACATAACTCTGATAATGTATGCACTGTCCTTGAAGTTGATTGGTCCACACCCGAGACAGCTTTCCTTAGAGCCTAGTCTCACATGGTGTTGAAACCAGATGACGCCAAAAGGCGCACAACTCAAAGACAATGCACCATCAGAGTATGAGAGCTCGGGCCAGATAAAAAGGGTAAAAAAACAATTATCATATTTTTTACTGGCAAATGAGGTACCAATGGTGTTCTTGCTGATCTCGTCCAGGAGCATAAACCACCACGCAAACTCCGGTCATCCTCGCAGCGGCTTTTGGCTAAGCCTTCGGACAAAGACGGTCGCTGCATCGCGCGCTTTCAGATGCGCTTCTGCGAACGTCTGTCACGCTCTTCCTTTCGATATTAGGAAGCCACCGGAGCTATGCATTTTTAAATCATCTATATTGACAAACTCATTTCTTTAGAGCTGCTTTTTGTATTTCGTTTGTTGTCCTTCCCCCGCACCTCCGATTCGCACGATTGGCTACGTTACGGTGTGAAAGAAGTTCAACATTCATACATTTATTATGCCTCCCCTCCAGTGAATAAAAGGGAGATGAGACATTACGACTTGTGAGTGTGGGAGGATGTGGGGGTTATGGGCGATTATTGGATTATATCGAGGGTTTTGGATTCTAGGATGTTGAAAGGGATATTGCAGATATTTGATAATTCTCGCGTCATTCGTGTCACTCCATGCCACTAGACACAACTTGTTTTTCTGGGAAAAGTATAGAAAGGACGTCGTGTTTTCGAAACAATCTGAAGGTGACGCTGGCTGAAATCACCAGCGAAAACGTCGCGCTCAGTCGTAAGTGGTGTTGGGTTGCTCTGCAACACACCGGCGGTGCTGATGCAGTCACCAATTATATTCTTGGTTCTTTCGGTAAAGTCACGTAGAAGGGAAATAATAAAATAAAAAATATATAAACCAATAAAATTATCACGACGTTTCGACTGCAACACAAGCAATTATCATCAGGTGTGAAATCCACAGCAAGAAAATTTGAAAAAAGTGGCGGTTTTTTTCCACATTTTATTGCTGTGAAATTCACACCTGATGATGATTGCTTGTGTTGCAGTCGAAGCGTCGTGAGAATTGTATTGTTTTATATTTTTACTTATTTTATTATTTGCCTTCTTCGTGACTTTACCGAAAGAACCAAGAAGATGAATCCCTGCAGTCACAAAGCTTTAAATCAGTAACCACTTGTCTCGTTTTGGTCACGTGACAAACCTTACGGATTGGCTGTGGCGGGTGGAGGTGGGTGTACGACACTTTTACATTTACGTGACCTAACCCCCCCCCCAAAAAAACCGTTATCAACAATAATATTGTGAAATCTGAAACTACTAGTCCGAAATGCTGTATCTAGGCTCGATTTTTCACACGATTTGGCTTTTTTTCTCCTGACAATCAGGTAGCACCTGCCGAGTATGAGGTGTTCATGGGGAGAACTTGATAGCAAGGAAAGCCAGTTTTACACGTGACAAACCCTTCGCCCTGTACGTACGTTGAACTTCTTTCGCACCGTACGTAGCCAGCCGTGCTAATCGGAGGTACGGGGGAAGGACAACAAACTAAACACAAAGAAGGCAGCGTTAGCTCGGCCATATCCCCGCCGACAGGGACGCCGATCCATATCGCACCAAAAAGCCGTGGACATTTTTCTCTCCTCTCTGGCGTTGTGGACAACAGAGTGGTTCGCACTATTCTGAGGTCACCTGCGTTTTACTGAGGCATATCACGCAGTTAAGACTTCTTGTTATTTTCAATGTTTTTTTTTTATATAGCAAGAAAAGAAAGAAAGAAATTAACGTCTTTAGTTTACAAATATTATGGGAGTTGGTTTCACTGACCACGACTTGATTTATAATGATTATAATCTGACTTGTGTACATACAAAACGTGTTTTTTATTGTTTGCTTTTAATTGTTTACATTTACAAAAAATATCTATATATACCATAGGAGTAAACAGTTGTTTTAAAAAAACATTGTTTTTAAGCGATGACGCTTATAAACTTGTCAAATGTTTATTTCGGTTGTATATATATATAGTCCATTGTCGCACATGCAGCGAGGTACGATGAGCGTTGGTTGGTGGTGATGGTCGTGGTGGTGATGGTGTGGCTGTAACATCAAACCTTTCTGAATAATTGTACAACGTGAGTCAATTTTTTTGTTTTACAATATATAATCATGTTTTTTTTTTTACGGTGAGTCACGATGTGTCTGTACGTAAAAGGGGTCAGAGTTGCGTGATCCGCATTGCGGGGGCTGCAGACGTTGAATATTATTTATATGATCTTTAAGCACGCACGCACCGGTGCGGAGGATTGAAGGCCCGGCGATCAATTCCCCCGCTGCGACAGAGATTAAAAAAACAAGCGTGCTGTGGCAATTTATTTTGCCTGTTCGTCTCTTTAACTTAGGCTAATTTCATTAATAACCGATGGGGGTTTTTTTTATCAATGCGTAAATCATTCCCGCTGTTGGGTTAATTACATTTTTTTTTCGCCCGCTTTTGTGCGCTTTAAAAATAGCACTTGTATTCAATTGCCAAAAAAGAATCGTGACATCCCTTGGAGGGGAACTGTCACTTTCATCACGATCTTATACATCATCGTTCGAAACTGTTTCTGGTATTTAAGTGGAAACGTTCGGGGCGGGGGGGGCGGTGGTGGTGGTTCCGAAAAAGCGCTCATCTTGTACGACACGCAGCCGCGAAATTCGCGTGGCCGTATATCGACGTTGCCAGTCCACCCCGTGATCGTGAAGCTCGTGCTGCCGTGAACGAAGGAGAGCCGTGGTCGAGTGCGCTGCACGGTGGCTCTGTCGCAGCCTCAATGCTGCACGTGCAGAGGTCGCAACCGGGTACCCGATACCCGTACCCTACCCGATACCCGGCTACCCGTACCCGGCCGGGTACGGGTAGCCGTTTGCGACCCTGGTGCGGCCGGGTACGGGTACGGGTAGGCCGTGAGTCACTGGTGAGTAAGCGTTTGTCACTCATTTCCCAACGTCTTGTCTCTTCTCACAATTCAAGTTCCTAGAATCAACCCACCCGCGCCTGCAACATGGCTTCATCCCAGAGGTCGCAATCGGGTACCCGATATTCGTACCCTGCCCTTATTCGGCCGGGTACGGGTAGCCGGGTATCGGGTACGGGTACCCGTTTGCGACCCTGGTGCGGCCGGGTACGGGTAAGAAATCAAACCACGTTTGCGACCTCTGTGCACGTGAGATGTGTGCCGCTCAGTTTAACATGAAACACGGGCTAACGGTCGCTGCCAGCGGCAGCAAGTTGAGAGGGGGGGGGGCAGGCTAGCCTTTTTTATTATTATCAGAATCTTTATTCATACCGAGATGTCCAGTACGGGCACGGGGTCAGAGAGTTACAACAAGAAACGATGCAAAAAAACCGATAGGAGTGCAAAGTATAGGAAAGGCACAGGCAAATCACACAGACAGAAAAAAGGGGCCGTGACATGTCAAGTTACAGCAGTGAGATTTCAACTAATTATAACTAAATCTGGCTGTCGCCTGATGAAGCTGGTTGTAATTACTGGCGAAACGTCGTACTCAGATTGTAAATGTTGTGGCTTGGCTCTCCAACACACCGGTGTGCTGTACTAGTGACGAATTGGCCACGTTCTGTTTACGTGACAACCCTTACTAGTTGGCTGTGTCGGGTGGTGGCGGGTTTAACGACACATATTTACGTGATCTAACCCCCCAAAAAAATCCTGTGTTATGGATGATATTGGTCGCGAAAGCCTCCTGCGTGCGAAACGGATCCTTGAATCATAACCCAGAAATCTCAGCAGTTCATTGACCTGCCCAGTGCTCTGGGTCTATATCAGTCGGTGGCGTCGGTGACGAATTTCCGAATGACGATGACCGAAATCTCCTTTGCCGTGGTGAAAATGTCGTCTTGCGGTATTGCCTTGGAGAAATTGTAATGTCTCGCGCGACGCTCGGTCGGATTTCTTTATTCACCAACGGGTTTGAATTGAAAGTCACCTAATCAACATTTTAGTGATTTTTCTTTTTTAAGTGCAGATTAGACTTCATCCAGCCGTTACTCCCCATGCGTAAAATGTTTTACGCTCACGATGGACATTGATGTTGGACTATTCTTAAATAAGTTCCATCAAACGCACTGGAGCTATGCACTTTTAAATAGAGATTGAAAACTCATTTCTTTAGAACTGCTTTTTGTGTTTGGGTCTTTCGGTAAAGTCACGTAGATAGAAAAAAAATAACAACAATAAAATAATTAGAATTAAAATAAAGTGAATACAAAATCATAAAAATATCACGACGTTTCGATCGCAACACAAGCAGTCGTCATCAGGAGATTTTTTTTTTCTATCTACGTGACTTTACCAAAAGACCTACAGAATATGAATTCCTGCAGTCACGAAAGCTTTAAGTCTATGCTTTTTGTGTGTTTAGTTGTCCTTCCCCCGCACCTCCGATTGGCACGGTTGGCTACATACGATGCGAACAAAGTTCAACACATGTATAGATACATACATTGCCTTGTGTTCAAGGAACGGGCAGCACTTGATTCTTTAAACTGTCTAATCCACGGGTCACATACCTCAACGAGTGTCATTTGCAGCATCACCAGCAGACGGGAGTGATTTTAATGTATATACCGCAACAGTGGTCTGCATTGTTATCACCATTGTCCTTTGCTTTCACCAGGAGAGACTCCTTTGAGCTGTATTATCTTAATGACCTAGGCTTCTTGCTCCTAAGACAGAAGTGTCGGTGACAGATGTATATAACCTTTTCCAGCAGAGCCACCTTGGGGACATGTTTAAAGCCAGTAGCAGCTCACGACTTGTGCCAGTGGATCATTGTCACGTCACAGCCCCAAAGGACTAAACCTGTGGTGTGTCACACTGCTCCCTGGAGTAACGAAGGCTTGATGGAGATCAGAGTGATGCCATATTTTAATCTGGGCACTGTAAAACTAAACCGAACTATTCTTTGGTTGACCAGGTGATGCCCATTGAGCTATACACATCTTTTTCAGAAGCGACCTGACCATCACAAATGATAGCTCGACGAAGTTGCTTATCGTGTGGGAAGTTATAGGAGTCGCATACTCTAGACGCGTGATGTTGTTTCTAAATGTTGAGGGAAAAGACGGGGGGACCCGGAGGAAAATC
>CM025615.2:4881895-4900636 GCA_014621495.2 Entosphenus tridentatus | reverse complement strand
TCCCCCAACACCCCTCCCCTCTATCCCCCATCACCCCTCCCCTCTATTCCTCCCACCCCCACCCCCCTTCAACTCAGACTCATTTGAATAATTGCTGGAACTATTTCCGGGTTATCGCAGCGTTCGGGGGCGGCGGCGGCGGCGGTCGTGGGAGGAGTCAGCTCGGAACCGGAAGTGGTTGCTGGGTTCACTTCCGGTGTAAATAGACTGCAAGAGAAGGCGGCGCCGCGCTGATTTCGCGCCCGCTTTGCGCGCCTCAGTTAACAACAACAACACGCACTTAACAACAACAACAACATCGTTATAGATTAGCAGCAGCAGCGAAGACAACAATGCAAGCTTCGGAGCTCGATGCGGTGGTGGAGGTGGTGAAAGGCGGCGATCAGAACGCGGTCCTCAAGGCGCTGCAGGGATTCAACTGCGCGGTGAGGCAGCAGCAGCAGCAGCGACTTTCCCACTCCACTCCCATTCATCCCTCCCTCACTGAGCGTCCACCGTTGTCTCTATCCCAGTCCTTCTTCTCATCCTGTGGGGGGGGAGGGTGCACGCTTACTCCCTGGGGGTGCGAGACGTGGCCGGGTGTTTGTTGTTGCTGCTAGAAGGTAAATAATCGAAACGCACAAATTTAGTACGGGCGAGGTAAGTTACAACTTCGTTTCATCAACCCCCCTATGTGTTTCATTGGAACCTCATTTGCCAGTAAAAAATATGATAATTGTTTTTTTACACTTCTATCTGGCAACAAAACTGACACCTTTTTAATGTTTACATATACCACAGTCATAATGCATTATGACTGCAGGTATTGTGGTCTATGTAAACATGACTCCTTGTAAAAAAGATGTCAGTTTTGTTGCCAGATAGAAGGGTAAAAAAAAAATTATCCCTTATGTGTTTGTTAACATACGAGGCTGCAGTAAAGGTTAATGAGCTGGATTGAAGGCTACCCACGCCCTCTGCGCCCACCCCCGGCGTTCGCGGTTGCGTGGAGTGTGGCGATTGTGCCCGGTCAGGTGGCGGAGGGTCTTACGACACACATGGTTCGGTGCTCTGTCCTCTGAGCCACCGACAACATACACAAATATAACTTTTAAATGCACAATATAAATAACAGTACGCTATATACAAATGCATAAAAATGCTAAATGCAAAATACAATACCCACCTATATTATTGTACAGCAATACGAATACTATGCAAGTAACATGCATACAAAAGGGGTGTTGGGGGATAAGAGGGGAGGGGTATTTTATTATATTATATTATTTTATTTTATTATGTTTTATTATTTTATTACTTCCCTTCTACGTGACTTTACCGAAAAAACCAAGAAGAGAAATAAGAACTATGTTAGATAACCGGTTTATACTAACATACTTTGATTAAACCATTCCTATGAAGTCCGATACAATGATTGCCAAATTAATCTTAAAATAACTGGTTTTGCCACGTGGGAGATATTAACCTAAGCACCAGAGAAACCCCACGGAAGACCATTTGGGTCCATGAGCACTTTCTATACTGCCACTACTGGCCACTAAGTGACCCAGCCTGTGTGTAGGCGTTTTGCATTTGCCCTTAGTGATTAATCAACCGATTGCCTCCTAAGAGCTGTGTTACAGGTGTGTGCCTCGGCAAACAAAATAGTTGAATTTTATTTGAAACGTGGTCTTGATAACATTATTCACTATTTGGTGCTTTATTGGCGAAATTATGGTGATACAGTAATGATTGGGGTATTTAACCTATGTATAATGCAAATGCAGATTGTGATAGCTGGAAATAAATTTTGTTCAATGTCTTGTGTCTAGCATGCCTCAATAGTAAGATGTTAAAATGAATGTATTGTGCATTGTTATAATATTGCAATACATTTCGATTTAAAGCTTTCGTGACTGCAGGGATTCGTATGGTTTTCACACCTGATGATGATTGCTTGTGTTGCAATCGAAACGTCGTGAGAATTTTATTTTTTATTTGTATTTCTCTTCAACGTGACTTTACCGAAAGAACCTAGAATATTGCAATACATGTTGAGGATGAATTTCTGTGTTGGATAGCCAAATATAATACCTCAGAAATAAAAAATACCACAAACATGATTAATAAAAAATGGTATGAAATAAACTGAAAAGTGCAAAATTAACTACATTGAGAGATTTAAAAGAGGAGCACATGGTTTTGAGAACATTGGGCAGTAAGAGCGGACCTGGGAAATACTTATTGTTAGAAGGAATGATGATAGAAGGGAGGAGGTATAGGGCAGAGGACTATCACCCATGTGGAGATGGAACGATGAAATCTCCTGTGCAGGTATGAGGTTGATTTGGGTTTTATTGTGAGAGAAATTGGTGACGACTTGGGGAGGCCTTCATCCAGCGGTGGAGTGATTGTCTTATGATGATTAATGAATAACTAGCTGTCACTATTGTATAATGGATAACATCTTCTGCATGCATTGTTCCAGGCTGTGCTGTGGGCATAATATTGCAGTTAAATTCAGGGATATATTTAGATGGCCACACTGCAAGCCGCATGGAGCGGCTTATTAATGCTTGTGTTTAACTGCTAAGGGGATTGTACAGTGGCACCTGTGTAATGCCAAGTACTCTAGAGAAAGACAATCCCCATGTCCCTTCAATAAAGTGACCTCGATGCTAGAGCTGCAGAGAAAATTCTGCTCTGGTCATTACTGCTGCTGCTGCTGCCAATCATAGTGGGTTTTGGAGCGCATAGGGCTTGGTATTGTGTGCATTAATGGGCGCGCCATAGCTATGCATGGGCAACAAAGGGTTCATGGTAGGGTTTGTGCTACCAATTGATTGTAACGATGTTTTTCGGCGCAGCTTTGTTTTGCACTTAATGTGCCTCGGCACAACGACTTAAAATTTGCTGGTGTCTTAAACGGTAGGGCCTTGCCGCTTGCAAGACAATTATTTTAACAGCTGCCAACAGCCGTGTGCTGCCATGTTTTGTGCAGTCTGTGGCTTGCGTAAGGGCTTTCTGGGTGGCAGCACAGGCTCTGGGCGTGGCTTGCGTCATGCAACTTGGTGCCATGCTGTTGCAGGGAGCATCCCTTCCTGGAGTGGATCTGCAAATAGTGTGCAGGGCACATGGATTGCACCATGTTCACAGCCGGTGATTAAAAAATATATATTTAATGAGACGAAGTTGCATGCAATAAAATTGTACCGTTTGTCTTGTGCTTCTTCATGCTACAGGAGCATGAGAATGTCACGTGGTACATTTAAATGCCACGTTTGTCTGAGAAAGATGTGGTTAATAATGATGTTTTTTTTATGAATGTTAAAAAAAAGTTATTCACCATGTTGATCTTTAACATCACCTTACAATATAACAAAATGTCAAGAATAATGAAATATATTGAAACCAATTTTTTTTTTTCCTAAAATGGAACCGCTACACTGGGATTTTCTGAAGAATGTAATGAATGTAAATTTTTTAAAGGGAATTGGACAAAGACACCGGGGGTTATTGACAGTATCATGATATGATTTTTTCTGAATATTGTCATAGGTAAATGTGTGTGTGTATATATAAATGGAGAAAACATTAACATCTTTGATTTGTTGATGATGTATGTATTATAGCATGCAATGCGAATGTTCTAAAATAGATGATTGAACAACTTAATTCAGAAGTTTGCACAGTGGGGCCTCAAGATAAATGGAGGGACAGAACTGGAATACACCTATAACCTGGAATTTATAGGGCAGTCATTGAAGCAGGACTGGGATCAAACTGATTAAATGAATAGGTTGAAGAGAGCAGTGGTGTGTTCAAAGAAGAGCATTTGAAATCGATGTATATTACCTGCTGCGATATATGGATCACGTGCATGGCCATTAACACAAAATGGACCACAAGCTGACAAGTGTGCAAAGAAGCTTGGGCAAGTGCAACTGTTGGAATGACACCGAGAGACTGAGAGGAATACATGGATTAGAGCACAAACATGAGTTAAAGACCCTCACGTTGGATTTCAAGGAAAGCAAGTGGGCTTGGGCACAGGAAAAATTTGCACGAGGGTATCGTGGTCAGCGGTCAAGACAGAACCAGAATATGTATTTATACTTATACTGGAGGAATACAATAAGCTATAAAGCTCTTTTTCACAGATGTCCAGTAGAGACCGATGGCACAGTGGCAGTAAATTGAGGGAACGCCCAAGAACACATCCACCGTGGAGGTGGAGCAAGTGAGATCAACGTTACATCACAACGGCTCATTTATTGACTTTGTTTTTTCCTTCCAGCATTCACAGACGTTCATGTTTTCTGAAAGTGACAAAGATTTGCGGGAGGTGAGGATACACTAAAACAATGTACACGTTTACATAATGCCAATAATTTGTTGCAGTTGTGAGTGCTTTGCATACTTACAATTTACATTTCACACTTAAAGGTGATATTCTTTTAAATCCCAAATTTGAAAAAGAGCCAAAAAAATATTATAGGACACAGGTCTCGAACAACAAGTAATGAATGTTAATATATTCCAGCCTAGTTAAATATGGTGCTGGAATTTTTTACATTAATGTTTTTGGAGTACAGTATAGCATTACTATCACTACAAAAGTTGACTGCTCGTGGTTTTTTGCCACATGACCCCGTGCGCCTTGCTGGCCTTAATACGTCCTCTCTCGCAGAACTTGCCCCAATAGTCTGTACGGCTTTAACAGGTGGGGAATTCTTTGTCTTTGTTGTGTGCTTGAGTAGACGCTGTGTGAGGCGGTGCTCTGCTTCCTACGCCGAGACGTTCAGCCGGCTTGCCAAGCAAGCGCCCTCGAGAGCCTGCGCGTGCTGTCACGCGACAAGACGGCGCTGGGGTCGCTCGCCACCGAGCAAGGCCTTGGTGTGCTGGCGCGCCACGCGGGCCTCACGTACTCTCCCACCGCGTCCGTGTGCGAGGTGGTGACTCCCTCCGCCTCACACGACACTCCCTAAAAATGTAACGAAGAAAAGAACGGTTTGACACGTAGGCTTTTGCGACCAATATTATTCATTATAAAGGTTTTTGGCTTAGATCGCGTAAGTATAAATGCGTCGTAACCCTCCACCACCCGACAGCCAAACAGTAATGGATTTGTCACGTAAAAAAATGGCAATTAGTTACTACTTCAGCCCACTGGTGTGTTGAAGAATAAATCCACAACATTTACAATTTGAGTACGACGTTTCGCTGGTTATTACATCCAGCATCATCGGGCGATGCCCAAATTTGAAAAAAGAGCCAAATAAATATGATTAGACACAGGTCTCAAACAATGCCCGATGATGGTAACTGATGATGTCTTATCTCAGTGATGATGATGACGACGACGATGGTTACTTTCGGATCCGGGCAACTTCTGTCTCCCATCCTTGGTTTCAGCTACCAGACACAGAGACCATGACGGAGGCGCTGAAGTGCCTGTGTAACGTGGTGTTCAACAGCCCCGCTGCACAGCGCTACTCGGAGGAGCTGCGTCTCGAGTCCGGAATTGTCAGCCGGCTGAAGATGTCTGCCGCGCTCACGCACGACGTCCGGTAAGAACGCACGCACGCACGCACTGGAACTCGCACTCTGAACATCGGTGAAAAAGAGCTTCATGGCTCATCGGATTCTGATTCTGAACATATCTTGCTGCTCCACAGTAAACTAGTAAGTGGGGAAGTTACTGGCCGACTATGACAATAGGCAGGTAACGGTTTACCGATTAACGATTACTGTTATAATAACCAAATATTGCCTGTATGAGATGACGTGCTACATGAAAGTTATATTTATTGAATCCTAACATTACATCGACGGCAATAGAGTGAACGAGACCAAACGGAAGACGGAAAAAACGAAATAACTATAAGATAATCTATTACTTGATCGAATCTTGACAGTTTGTTGTATCATCGTTTCATGCCTTCTTGTTACATCCCAGTTTGCTATCTGACTGGATACAGGGGTGAAGCAAGACGCATGGGTAACATGACACCATATCCCGAAATATGATGCCACAAAAACAACTTCCACTCTCTCCAAATGTTTCTCATAATCAGCCTTCATGTGGTCCTTTATGCACACTAAATGTTTACTTCACGTAATAAATGCAAGCTTTGTTTATTCGCACAAATGCTGAGGGCCTCTCTGTGAATAGTTCGGCCCTCTGCGTTGGTGGGGGTTGGTGGTGGGGGGAGAGAGAAGAAAGCGATAGAATGACAAGAAGTAGCGAATAAAAACATTCTCAACTGGTGTTACAGCAGTATCTCTGCTTGCCAGTGCAATCTATAGAAGAGTTCAAGGCAGAGCTGCCATTGCATTATTGAAACTCAACTCCCTCTACATTTGTATTTTATTTTACCATGTAACGTCCACCACTGAGGTTTATAGTAGCTCTTTTTTTTCAGAAGCGACCTGCCCATCACTAATGAATGTTCAATGAAGCGGCTTATCACGTGGAAATGTATAGCAGTCGTACATTCTAAAATGCATGATGACAAATGTGGAGGGAAAAAACCAGACGACCCGGAGAAAAATCCACACGACCAAGGGGGGAGAGAGACATGCAAAACTCAAAATTTTCAGCAGGTGTCGTCAGTCAGGATCGAACCCACGACCTCCTGTATACCATGCGAGGTAGTTAATATCTCCGAGGCACCGTGGCGCCCCATAGGAGGACAGTCGAGGTGGGGTGGCTTTCCAGAGAAGGCGTCTCTGTACGGCCTCGTGAGAACGTATGGCGATTATGGGTGCTGCCAAGCCATACAATAATTTTTTTTTTTAGTAAATGGTGTCTTTTTTTTCCAGCTAACATTGCACAACACATTGGCACACGTGCAGGGATATGGTCACGTCAAGGCTGCGACTGATAAAAGTTCCACAATGCAAACAATGACGACGTCGGTGTATTTTTTTTTAACCAAACACAGTAAAAAAATTGCAAATATGTGCATGTACGTGACTCTCTGGGTTTATGATTTGTAATTTTTTTCACATTACCACAGAACATACACTACTGTACAATTTCTTTTAAATTTCACTAAATTAGTTAATAGTGAGGACTCCCTTTACAGGCGGTGGTGGCACTCATCTATAATTCAGCACTAGACGCAGCAAGGGTTGGTGGTTTACACACATGCATTCATCTTCGTCAATTCCATCATAGAGGTTTTTTTTGGGATAGATCGCATAAATATAAATGTGTCGTTAAACCCCCTGCCACTACCCGACAGCCAATTAGTAAGGTTTGTCACGTAAACAGAGCATGCTAATACGTTACTAGTAGAGCACACCAGTGTGTCGAAGAGTAAATCCATAACATTTACAGTCTTGAGTACGACATTTCGCCAGTAATTACAACGAGTTTCATCAGGCGACAGCCAGATTTGTGAAAGCCTCCGTGTTAAAGTACATCTGTTCCATCTGTATGTTTTCCCCGGGTGCTCTGGTTTGCTCTCACATGTACTAATGCATTGGCTGAAAACACATTTTGTTGAGAGATTTGGCCTGGAATGGGTATATGAAACACCTCAGCCTCATTAATGCTCAAGTGCACAGAAGCATGCTGCTTTAGCACTAATGCAGTTCACAAGAGCTTATCAACCCTATTCTTGGATCTTTCGGTAAAGTCACGTAGAAGAGAAATAATAAAATAATACAAATAAAACGTTATAAAATTCTCACGACGTTTCGGCCACAACACAAGCAGCTATCCTCAGGTGAAGAACAGAGCTGTCGGAAAGACGTGACTATACCGAAAGATCCAAGAATAGGAATCCCTGCAGTCACGAAAGCTTTAAATCTTATCAACTCTGTTTGTGTTACTGTTAGACCTTGCTTTTTCAAGCTTACAAGTCTCGCCTTGTGGAAAGTGTCACAGGTGTATTTGCTTATGAGTGGTGTCGACAGATCTTCGGTTGAAAATATCTGGCTCTGAAAAAGAGGAAGTACAATGTTTTAGACAGTGAGGACACCGTCACAACTGCTAATTTACCTACTCTGCGAATAAAATTAAAACAAAACATTGACACTAATTTGTAACGGAAAAGTGGGAATGCAGCCAGAAACGGTGCGAACGTTTGCCCAAGCACTGGGGCCCCCGTGTTGGGATGTCGTTTGACCAGTTCCCTTAACGAGTGTGGATACATGTGAGAGAAAACCGGAGTACCCGGAGATGGGGGGTAACACTCCATACCCGTACCGGGGTAGAATTGCAGATGGAAATTAATCCACTTGCTCTAGGGCAGTGATTCCTAACCTTTACTGCAACCTAGCACCCCTTTGGATTTCAATCGTAAAACAAGTTATAATGTTAATAAATACATTGGGTTTTCCGATACAAAGTAGTTTTTGTACTTGTGTGCCCGTGCTTAATTTGTGTTCCGATGATTTACGTGACTCTCGCCGTCGGCGCTCGCAGGTTCTTCGACCTGCGCCTCCTCTTCCTGATCACGGCGCTGCGGCTGGGCGTGCGAGCGCGCGTCTCTCGCGAGCTGCGCGGCCTCGCCCTCCTCACCGAGGCCCTCGAGTCCATGCTGGCGCCGCCCTCGCTCGACACGCCCGAGCCCTGCACCCTGTCGCCCCCGCTGAGCAACTCCTGCCCTTCCTCCGCCTCGTCGTCGTCGTCGTCATCGGCGACGGCTGTGGGCAACGGCACCGGGATGAGCCTGCGCGATATCCACGAGACGGCCGCGCTGCTCCCGCAAACGCCGCCGCCCTGCTCTGCGTCAGCGAGCTCTCCGGCCGCAGCTTGCAGCGATGACAGAGGAGGAAGCGAAGAGGTTGGGCTCGGGGATGAAGAGGGCGCGCCGTTGTATGGGACTAACTGCCACCTGTCCCGGCAAGACGTGGAGAGGGCCATGGAGATTCTCAAGATTCTCTTTAACGTCACCTACGACTGCAGCCGCAGAAAGGTGGATGAGGTGAGTGGGTGCCACCTTTGTACGTACGTGGTCAGGTTCAGCCCTCTTATGTGTGTCACTTGGTCGGGCACTTGACCCCCCCCCCTATATCATTGGGTTATGAATTCTACCCTGAAACTATTGTAGATTATACGTTTGGTCCTGTCACCCTGCCTCTTGTTACTGCCATCATTCGGTTATCTATGGAACGTTACGTCCATTATCTTAATGACTAATCCATTTCAGTAGAGCTGCAGTTATCCTATTATCCCGAAATCTTACTCTCTGGGAAAGCCACCCGACTTTGGAGGATATACAAGTTTAGTTGAATTACGGATAAAATTCGTTTTGACCATGATAGTTGCTCGAGTGAAGATTTTGCTCTGGTATTGACCCAGCAGTGCTTTCTGATGTGATGTCCAGATTCAACGTATCAATTTATTCCGTGGTTCATATAACCTTTCAAATGACACCGCATTTGTTGAGAGTGGTGGATTGATCTATGAGGAAATCTCTCAGAAAAAAATGGTTATTATTTAGATTGCTTTGCAGATTTGGCTATTTTGTCATCCCTGGTTCATAACACTGTGTAACAATATTTATTTATTTTGTTCCTGGGTAGTAAGTTTTATTTCCTAGTTGCTTATGTCTCAAAAGTACAGAAAATGGCTATTATTCCCCACAAATTTTTGCTTTTGTGACCAGCACTGATATTTTGAAATGTACCTATTTTCCAGAAAATTCCAGATAGATTCAGTGCTGAGTAAACTTGGAGTAACTTCTCGAACATTATCGAACTTTCCAGTAAAATAAATAGTAGTATAAATACAGGGGCCTTAAGCCCACCAGTTCAGTTTAGTTCCATCTGCCTAAGTGGATACATATCTACATTTTTCCGAGATTGCATCAAGAGGCTGCAAGCATCTGGCAGACGCATTTTGCGATGTCTGCGGCCAATTTATCAAGACAAGAACGAAAAAGTACTCTGTGGAAGCATCTGCTCAGATGTGTGAGGCCTACAAGGCATATTTCGGCATGCCTGTCAGGGATCATGAATTCCCCAAGAAGCTCACTAGTAAGGAGAAAGCGGCTTGGGACTGCTTTGCTGCAGTAGTTCGTGGCTTCCTGGGCGATCACAAGGTCGAAAACTATGTGGAGCTGGTTGAGACTGGTGAATAACTATGGCACAATGGGCTGTAGGATGTCCCTCAAAGACCATATCCTTGATGATCATCTTGATAAATTCAAGGATTACATGGGAGCGTACTCGGAGGAGCAAGGCGAGCGCTTCCACCAGGATATACTGGACTTTGAACGCCGCTACCAAGGACAGTATAACGAGAACATTATGGGAGACTACATTTGGGGGCTGATTCATGAAAGTGATTTACAGTTTTATCGTAAATCTCGAAAAACTACTCACTTATAAATCTTTTGTAGTAATTTTTGTATTACTTTGGTATAAATACATGTTAATTTAGATTAATACGTTTTTTTATGACTTGATGTGAACAAAAAGACAAATTCGCCCGTTTTCTCATTGAAAATAGGTCAATTTCAAAATATCACTGTCCTGGTCACAAAAGCAAAGTTTGTGTGGAATAATAGCCATTTTCTATACTTTTTAGGCATAAGCAATTAGGAAATAACACTTACTACCCAGGAACAAAAATTGTGTTAGTGTATCTTCCACGAAGCTCATGGTCCACCCTAAACCACATCCGTACAAACCATGGCTGATGCACAAATGGACAATTAAAAACCCTCCAATATGCGACTGTGGTCATCCAATGCCCAATCCACAAATACGAAGGAGACATTGCAGCGATACACTCCGCTGCTCCGGATGTGGTTATCTGGCTTGACTACCAGGATGTGAAATTGTAGTTATTGCTCTGCGTCTACATCAGCCAATCCAAAACAAGAAGACTGTTTTGTCCAGCAGAGGGCAGACAGTGACTTGTGTGTACCCTATGTTTTGAGTTATTTCTGAGAGTGCTTCACGATTGCCACTTCACTTGCAGATTTTGTATACAAGGTTCAGTATTTGAACTAAATTCAAACCAGCCGTCAACATGTACGCAACAAACTATATCACCAAACCTGGCACGCACAACAGCTTGAAACTCCCAAAACAGATGGGTTCAGATGTATAAAAAAAAAACTGATGAAAACATAACTGTTTAGCGGGGTATTCTATGTATGAATGGGAAATCTAAAAACATATCCAACAGGCTCCTGTTTGAAATTGATGCCATTCACGCGAACAAACATTTTTTTAGACGGTAGTTATTTGAGAAATCGCATGAACGGGAGAAGACAAAAACGAAGCTGTGTTCTGAGTGCAGGAATGGTGGCTTTGAGGTGAATGATTGGCCAACAGTCTCTGCGCTCCCCAATGAGTGAATGTGGATGGGGTGAACGGTCCCGCAGCTGCCCGGCCGCCTACCTCTCGCATGTAACAAAAAGTGCAACGCATTGGTCAATAACACTGCCGCGCGTTTGTTCGTCCGTTTCTCAATCCGCTTGTCCTGGTGAGGGTCGTGGCGGCAGCAGCATGTTGAGTAGCTTTCCCTGGCGACAGAGTCCAGCACAACTACACTATACACTACTACGCTATACACTACACTATACACGACACTACACACTACACGATACACTATGCACTACTATACACACTCTAGCTCTTCTTGGGGAATTCCCAGGCCAGCTGAGCGACGTCATCCCCCCAGCGTGTCCTGGGCCGGCCCCGGGGTCTTCGCCCAGTGGGACGTGCTGCCCGGTAGAGTTTTAGGGGGAGCCTACCGGGGGGCATCCTTACTGGGTGCCCGAACCACCTCAACTGGCTCCTCTCGATCTGGAGAAGCAGCGGCTCGACTCTGAGGCTCTTCCGGATTACTGAGCTCCTCACCCGATCAAGGAGAGTGAGACCGGCAACCCTGCGGAGAAACCTCATTTTGGCCCCTTGTACCTGCGATCTCATCCTTTCGCTCATTACCCAAAGCTCATGACCATAGCTGAGGGTGGGAATGTAGATCGACTTGTAAACCGTGAGCTTTGTTTGAGAACTCAGCTCCCGCTTTACTACCACGGAACGGTACGGTGCAAGGTACGGTGCACTCAAGACTGTAGACGCCGCACCGATCCGCCGGCCGATCTCCCGTTCCCACTTGCCATCACTCGCGAAAGAGACTCCTCCACTGAGAGCAGCTGTTCCCCCCTCACCTTGAGAAAACAATCCACCATCTCGCGGAAATGAACCTTGACCTCAGATTTGAAGGTGCTGATCCTCATCCCAGCCGCTTAACACTCGGCATCAAACCGCTCAAGTGCACGCTGGAGATCACAGATTGACGAGGCAAAAGAGTACAACGTCATCTGCAAAAAGCAGCGAAGCCACTTCCATGCCCTCGTACTGGATACTCTTCATACCTCGGCTGCGCCTTGATATCCTGCCCTTGAAAATTACAAACACTGTCATCAAAGGAAATATACAGTTGATCATCGATTATCCGGCGCGCGATTATCTGGCAGTCCCGTTCGTATCCTTCAGAACCGCTCCAAAGGCTGTACACCAGTCTGGCGTTCGGAACCATGTGCGTGACAAAAAAAGTAGCTATGCTTGATTTCGGTGTCAAATATATAAAGCACATTATACACGACATACAACTTGAACAGTGAAATACTGCACGCACATACATTTTTCATGACTTAACAACTACAGGGATGAAAACTGAAAATATACACCATGCGATCCGGTGAAAAGTGCGTTGTGTAATTCGGCGTTCGCGTAAGTTCGGCTATCGTCAAACACGTAGTCGTTGAAACAAAAGCAAAGTACTGCGCACATCACCCCATGCAGAGTTTTCTATTGGAGTGGTAACTACGGTCCAGTAAATACAGTAACTTTTTACTTGAGGAATTAATTTTTGTCTTTATTTATGCCAATTTCATTTAGTAATCAAATTTAAAACACAAAAAACGTCCACAACACTGAAAATAATAAGCTCCTTTAAATAATAATATTGCTTTTTTCCGATGTTTAAAAAATAATCCGGCACCCCCTCCCCCCCCTGAAACCGCCGGATAATCTATGATCTAGTTGACGTCCTTTGAAGGTAGTGTTACAGATGAATGCGTTGAGCTTGTTTTGTTAATTGTGCTTTGTGCGCCATTACCAACTCATCATCGTCACATTTTTTGTAAATCAATGACCTTGTTGGGACCATGGCCACCACCCTTCGTCATTCCCTTGCAAAACAAGTGGTGCATCTTATAAAGGCGACTGAACAGAGTGAGATGCATGGAGCGCGACTCATCTTACAGATATTAAGTCCTGGCGGCTCTTTAAATGAGGCGTGTAGTTGGGTCAGTGGCAGATTGCAGAGCACAAGTCTAAGCACGCAAGACGATAAGAACTTTAGCAACTTAAACACGAACACGCCATTCACCCCGTGTGGCTTCGCAAACCCGACTTTATTTATTAATTAATTTAAAATATTTCTGGATGTCAGCTTTTACTGGCTGCTGTGGGGGTTTTTTTGCGTCATTTTATGCAGAGCTGTCTGTGTTCAATTATTAAATAATACAGGGCGATGCAGTTTTAGCCATGCTGATGTGAACTTCCAGCTAAGGAATGCTTGAAATTGTGGATTTTGACCTCTATCTGGTTTCGCATTTGAACTGAACTGGAAAGAGTAAACCGCAATGCCCCATTGTAGGTGTTTGCATGCGTAATGGTTGTGTGTGTATTTGTGAATATGCCAGTGGGGAGCGGTGGTGTAGTGGCTAGCGCGCTGTGCTATGAACCCGGTGACCGGAGTTCGATTCCTGCTCATGGCCTCAAATGAGTAGGGCCTCCCCTAGGTCGACTCAGCCTGCGCTACGAATCCGGTGACCTGAGTTCGAGTCCCGCTCACGGCCTCAAATGAGTAGGGCTTCCCCTCAATCGACTCGGCCTCAAATGAGTTCCTGGTGCGGTGTGTGGTAAACATTGCCACTAGGGAGACAAAGGCGGCCGGGCGTGGGGCTGGCCACCCACCCCCTCGTGTGCCGTGCCGGCCTTAATAGGTGCTCGCTAACAGCACTGGCCCCACAATAGTCTGTTGAAAGGCTATACGGAGGATCTTTGTCTTCGTGCATATGCCATCTGTGTACCAACGATCGGTTTGTTATCTGTGACCGATCTTCCATTGTGGAAGCCCGCAGTAGCCCGCTCTTGCCTCGCTGTTCAATGCTGAAAATAAGAACTTTATCATTTCAAGCTGGAGCTGAAAGGTCTTTGAACTGCCACCTCTGTGGCTGCTTCAGTCGTGTATACCAGGTCCAAGTTCACTGCAGGCCCTTGAAAATAGAGGAGGTGTGTTGCAGCTTTCTCAGAGAAAGAAAAGATTCCCATGCTTCCATACCACGTGAGATGACCTACCATACATCAGTGGTCAGATAAGCCGTTCAGTACGTCAGGGTTCGTTTGGTATTAATGGGTGTTACGATGGAGACAAAGAACATCGGCAGCCTTTGACTGCGAGTTTCGGAAACCCTTAAACACACGTGTCTTTTCCACCAACTTTCGGAAGCTAGCCTTGAATGGCCCTCAAGTGGCCTCAAAGTGCGCCTATCTTGGAGAAAGTGCTGCAGTCACGTCACTGCCACTTAGTGGCAAATTATGGTTGTGTGCGTCCAGTGGCTTGGACGTTGAGTGCATTGCTCTAGGACCTTCGCAGCTCATGTTTTGATTCTTAACCTTGTGCTTATCATTGGTAATTCTGCCATTTGCATGCGTTGCCCAAAAATGTGTGTGTGTGTGCGCACGCATGCCCAAACTAGTGCACTCGCGTCTCTGTGTGTGTATACCCTAACAGCCCGACGTGGATTGTCCTGGTGTGTGTGTGTGTAGTGTCGCGGTTAGCGCACAGCGCTACGAACCCGGTGAGCCCAGTTTGATTCCCGCTCATGGCCAACACCAGTGACGATTGTCTGAACCGGTCCTGGGCCTCCCCTAGGTCGACTCGGTTTCAAATGAGTACCTGGTGCGGTGTGTAAACATCGCCACTGGGGAGACAAAGGTGGACCGGCCGTGATGCTGGCCACCCACCCCCCCGTGTGCCATGCCGGCCTTAATAGGCGTTCGCTAACAGCACTTGCCCCAACAGTCCGTCAAGGCTATATGGGCGATCTTTGTCTTTGTGTGTGTGTATGGATCTGTCCCTGGTGTGCCTGATTTTGTAGGAGGACGCCGCACAGTATTGCGGCCTCGTGTCGATTCTTCGTCGCTGCCTCATGGCCACTGCAGATGGGGAGGACCGGACGGAGGAATTTCATGGGTTCGTCATCTTGCCTTCATCGTCTCTATGATTATGCGTGGCTGCTTGTGCATACACGGATTGCGTTTGCCATACGACCTGGTTATCGTTAACAAATTAAATAACGTATCCGTTAAGGTTTACTGTTCCGTTCGTGGTACAAGAATCTTACCTTCCCTCGGAGATTTTTTACAGTTTTGCACATTATATACAAACGAAAGTTACGTGCAACAACAAGTTTGCTGAACAATTCAAGACATGTATATATGTCAAGGGTGGGAAGGAAGCGGAGTGAATAAGGAGAAAGGCATCACAAACCTTGAGCAGAAAGGGAGCTCGTTCTAACACTGGTGTCGTGCGGCAGCGGTTACAGTTTGAGAATCCATCTCCTTGTATTTACGTGCATTGGACTTCTTTTGCGCACCGTACGTAGCCAACAGTGCTAATCGTAGGTGCGGGGGAAGGACAACAAACTGAAAACAAAGATAGTTCTAAAGAAATGACTTTTCATATTAAATTATTATTATGACCGCAGGCATACAGTGAACCTCCTGACGAACCTGCCACCCTCTTCGCTGGAGGAGCTGCTGTCACCCCCCGTGCGGCCCGGCTCTGCAGAGTACAATGGGCGCAACATGGACGTGCCGGTGGCCCTGCTGGGCTTCATGGAGAAACGCCTCGACCGGGTGAGCGTGGATAATAGTTTAAACAATTATCAGTTTTGTTTTTCATTTTAAACTGGAGAGTGCTAAAAAAAAACCAGGATACGTCTTATTTGCAAGAGTGAACCAGGGTCACTAAAATGACGAGAGCAATTTATTTAAAATATTTTTTAAGTACAACCATTGGTGCAATTAGTAAAAAAAAAACAAATAAAAGTTAGAGCGAAAACAATCGCGTTACGTAAGAAATCGAAAACGGTGCATGTACGTAATATTAAATTGTATTAAATTTCCAGTATCAAAAGTTGGCTGTGCCGCAACAAAAATACGTAAACTTAAATTCAATTAATACTGTAACGGTTACATGTAATAGGTTGTGTACCAGCACCATTCCGTTTTTTTTGCTGTTGTGCTGCCATTCCAGAAATGTGTAGGATTCCTGTCTGGCTGTGTGAAGCCACTTCCGGGTGGGATTTTTCAAATATTTGGTTTCGTGTCCCTCACTGCTAAACAAAATGATGTGAGATAAAGGCTCTTACCGAGCGCAGAAGACACAGTTCAGGCAAGGACAGTCTGTAGTTGAGTTAATTATTCAGCGCGTGCAATGAACACAACACTTAAGGGGGTACGCACTGATAATTCCTCAGCCCTGATGGCGTGGAGCGGAGCAATTACTGCTCATCCTCGGTTCTCACACCAGGGAGTGAAGAGGGTAAAGAGACATTTTGAGCCCCTTTAAATAATAAAAGTGATCAATGTCCAGATTTTACCACAATTGTTTTTTTTACTTACTACGGGAAGCTCTCTGTAGCAGTAATGTAAAACGACGTGAATTGCTGCGTCTTTCTCACGGTTGTACTCGTAATTAAAATGTCTCAATCACAGTGATGATAAATTGCATTTGTGTTCATCGCTATTAACATGCAGGTTGTCGTGCGATATGCGAAGTGCACCTTGATTTCTGTAGCATTTTAAGCGTCGTATGAGAAAGTTGTCACTCTTAATCTGACTTTCCACCACTGATTGTGCGAGTTTCCTTCACGTATAAACAATACAGGATGATTTTATTCGAGAGACCCCTCAAAAAAATCAGGTGGAAATTATTGAGAACATTTCATTTCAAAGCCTCTGTTACCAAGTGTGCCACTGATCTCAACACGCATTAAACCTTTCAACGCTCGCCTCTGTGAGATGTACGAAGCCATCGCTTTCAAGGTATTCAATCGCATGTTGAGAAGATTTAAGTAAGAGGGTGTGTTTTAAATCGGGTGGGGTGTTTATAATTGGACCACCCCGTTCGTTGGTGAGAATGGTGGCTTGACTTGTGGCGACAGGTGGTGTTTGTGGGGTATTTTGCTTACACTTGTGTATGCTGATGAATGGCTACGAATGTCCTGGCTGCCTTCGTGTCCCTTTTATTTCCGTCTACCAGGGCCATCGTTTGAAAGAGAACCTCACACCAGTTGTCAATCTGCTCACCGAGTGTTCCCGGCAGCACAGTGACATGCGCAAGTTTCTCCGCAACCGGGTGAGGATGTTGTGTGTGTGTGGTTTTTTTTCTCGGTTAACAATCGGATTGATTATAGTTGAGTGCATTTGATATTCGCGGCATTCTAATAGGGCAGGGTGCTCGCGAAGGCGCTTTGTTCCACAGACGGTGGTCTGCAATGGTTTCACAGCAGGGACGGTGTTACAAGTGACGACATCACATTTATCCCTCTAAAACCGAAACAGGAGGATTTCCCCGCAACTCTGGCTGTCACCTGATGAGGCTGGTTGTAAATACCGGCGGAACAGTCATGGTACTCGAGTTATAATTGTTGTGGGTTTACTCTCCAACACACCAGGTGTGTGCTGAACTAGTAACAAATTGGCATGTTTTATTTACCGTGACAAACTTTACTAATTGGCTGTGTCGGTGGTGGTGGGTTTGACGGCACATTTATATTTTACACGATCCAGCCCATAAAACCTATTATGGATTACCACGTGTAATTGCACTCAAGTAATTTGCGGGTAGTTTGCACAAACAATGGCCTTCATAATGATGTCAAGGGATCTTTAACTTCCACTGAGAAGCGCTAACAAATAACCAGGGCGGTTTGCTGGATTCAAATTGCGAACCCCATCTAAGCACTACCACGGCATGGCCTTGTGGAAGCCCTCGGTACGTCTTCCGACGTGAAGACATACCGATAAAGTTCCGTTCCAATGGCGTACACGTACGAGGCTCCCACAAAGCCATGCGGGAGGGCATGTGGCACAGTTTGGCGCCAGCTATCATAGAGTGGTCGTGTCTCTACAGTTCTCTCCGGTGAGTACAGTGTCTTTAAAAACAACGGCGCTAAGTCGCTCTAAATAAAATTAACACTTAGCCGCTTGTGCGTTCCAGGATTTGGCGGTGAACGGGACACGCACCCTGCAACTTGCAGACATCTCATAATGGGAAAGGGTTAATCTCTGATACTTTGACACGCACCGAGATTGCCTCTTTTTTTTACAGCAATGTCAAGCGACGGTGTGCTGTGGGTAACAAGTTTCACATGTGGGTTTCTTATCTGCAATGACGAGCGTGCTCTGTTCAGCCCAGACACTGCATCTGTGTAGGCCATATGTGAGTAGGCCATATGCATATGTGCAAGTATCATGGTGCGCATTTGATACGTTTGAAAGGTTACCCGCAATATGACTCGATTGGGGGAACATGTAACAATCATCTCCCCCTACTGCAAAACTACTGTCGGCCGTGTTTATGGAACAAATCGCATTAGCGATAGGCTTGCACTTTTCGATTTAAAGCTTTCGTGACTGCAGGGATTCATCTTCTTGGTTCTTTCGGTAAAGTCACGTAGAAGGGAAGTAATAAAATAATAAAAATAA
>CM025615.2:4870826-4881495 GCA_014621495.2 Entosphenus tridentatus | reverse complement strand
CCCTCCATTTAGAAACGCGCGTTTAGAGTATTTGTCTGCTATAAATGTCCACGCGAGAAGTCACTTCGTACGCCTATCATTTGTAGCCAAGGCACTTCTGAAAAAGAGCTAATAGTTCAGTGGGCCTTACCTGGTAACATAAAAAAATAGTTATTTATTTTAACTCCCCGATAGTCAAATTGAGCACTCGTTTTAAAGTGAAATGCCTGCATATTTCTTGCTGATACGTCAGGTTGTGTGCTAAAGCACACCAGGGTATAACTATCGTTCCTGCTGGGTAACATGAAGAGTGTCACTGGGGGTAGAGCTGCCTTTACACGCCAATGATAATCAAGATGGCAACCGTGACAGCGGTGGCACGGTGAGATTGTGGAGGGTTGCGGGGGATGGGGGGGGGGCAGTTGGCTACCAGAAATATTTTTGTTAGTTTTAATTTATAAATTCCTTTGTATTGCACTATCAACAAGTAATCTGAGCATTTGAACTTTTGTTTCCCCGTTAAATTGCGTGTGCATGTGCTCGTGTGATATTATATGTGTGTGTAGATGTGCCTGGGTGCACTCTGTTACAATCGCAGCAACGCAGATCCGATTCCTAACCATAAACATCCGTGTTGTTTGGTATCGATACCTGATAGCTTCTATGTCCACTCGGTAAAAAAAGAAGAAGAATTGACTGGGTGGCCCAGAGGTGACAGAGCAATGAGCTGGACTGTACAACAAAATGACCACCATCTGAGAGTTAAGCATTTCAATTTGACTGCCACACGACAAACATCTATGGCGTGCCACTTGACAGAGCGCAGCATACGCAGTGTGGCTGAGTGGTTCCTTAATAAGGATCTGGGAAGTAGTCCGATGATGTCACCCTTCCAGAGTCGATTTCCCGACATGGCGTAGTGCACTGCCGTCTGTGAGAGTTCCACATGGGCATGGTTTATCTCGCTGGTGAACATACTTCATCGCGATCTAAATATAATTGCGACAAAGGAAAGTAGCACCTGGTGTACATGTCTACGACGCATTGCCGTGGAGGCGATGGTGACTGGGCCAGCATGCTTGTGACTACACCTTCCCCTTGTTGCTTGTCAATATTACTATGCATTCTTCAGCAACAGCACAGAGGGCGCCACGGTGGCAAGATGTTAACTACCTCGCCTGGTATGCAGGAGGTCGTGGGTTCGATTCCGATCTCGACCCCGACGCCTGCATATTTGGAGTTTGCATGTTCTCCCCGTGGTCGTGTCGATTTTTCTCCGGGACCTCCGGTTTGTCCCTCCAGATTTGTAAATGTGCGTTCAGAGTATTTGGCTGCTATAAATTTCCTCGTGATAAGCCACTTCGTTGAGCTATCATTCGTGGCCAGATCGGTTCTGAAAAAGAGCTGCACTGTGGGCCTTACCTGGTAAAATAACAAATAGTTATAGTTTCGTTTTTCCGCACAGTTTGTCCCCAGCATAGAATGACAATCTACTAAGGTGGCGATGTTTGTTGACGTTTTGTTCGTGCCAATCTAGGTGCTGCCCCCATTGAAAGATGTCACAAATCGTCCGGAGGTGGGCAACACGCTGAGGAACAAGCTGGTGCGTCTCATGACTCACATCGACACCGACGTCAAGCACTGCGCTGCAGAGTTCCTCTTCGTGCTGTGCAAAGAGAGCGGTAGGATGCTTGCACCCTGCTAGGCGCACCACGCCACACCTCCACTCCGCGTCGCGGCAACACCAAGTGAGCCTGCAGCCTGGCAGAACGATTGTGACGAATGTGGGAACTAATAATGCGTATTGCTGATAATTCACAATTTATTTTTTGGGCTGGGCCACATCGTGATCCGAGCAAGTTTGCGCCGTTAAGAACCTTCCACCACCTGACACAGGCGAACAAATTCACCGTCAGGTGCTCAAGCGTATAACGCGCCGATGATTATTGTTTCGGCTCACCTGTAGGTTTGAAGAACAATCGTCAACAGCCAAATTTAGCAACTGGACGCGATGCTTCATTTGAGACCACGTCGAACATCAAAATCCAAGAAGTCCTTTCGCTCGAGGGAGAGACTGCTGTCGCGTTGTGGACACGTCGCCCCATCTATGACGCGCAAACTCCTGCAGCAATCTTGATTTGAAGCTTTTGTGACTGCAGGAATCCATACTCTTTGGTTCTTTGCAACAAGTTGCGTGCTTCGGTTGGCGGTCGACGTTCGAAGCGGACCGCGACCCTCAAAGAAATGGCGCCGCCCCCTTGGTCGCCCCCCCCCCCCCGCCCCATGATCCGGGGATCAAACAAATAACTCGACTCCGGTGTAGGATAGCAAGGACACTTTTTGCGATTGCTGTCGCAAGCGGTCACCCGTTTTGACGCAAACGGGTCCTTCGCTGACGACGCGCTATGATTGGTCGATCGAAGTGACGTTTTCCTAACGCGATGCGATGTTAGATCATTACGTCACCTAACTCACGAGCCAAGTGCGAATCGTAAATGTTGGCTGTGAAAACCTTACTGCGTGTTCAGTTTGGTGTTCACGTTGAGGCCGTGTAACGTTGCCAGGTTGCCAAGTTGTTGCGGTATGTGTGACGCAGCAGCACAGAGACACCTGGGGGGGTTAAGCGGTTTAGGTAACGTGACCCGCGGATTATTTCAGCGGACGATGCACGGGAAACTCCTCTTTGCTACGAAATATTTTATCCACCCTGTTTGCAAACATCGTCACGGATAACAGGATTGAGCATTTATCGGTGATGTTGAAAAGATTGCTGGAGGTAATGTTCTTCAATGCGTCTGTTGACGGTGATGTTGATAATGCTTCTCTTGAATGTATCACCGCAGTTTAATATAACTTTATACAATACAGTGTGAATGAATTTCGCATCTAAATGTAGCTTTGTATTGGTGATGAAAGCAATGCTTCTGTTAGAATCATGGGTTCAGTTGACACTTGTAATGTGTTAATGATAAGTATGCTATTGATTTTTTCTTATAATGTTGGTATTGTTTTGATAGTGAGGTTGGTGTTGATGTTGTTATCTGTCCTGTTGTTGATGACTACTGTGGCTGCTTATGTTCATGTTGGCGTTGTTTCTGGCACTTCTCTTGTTGGTATTGGTTGTCGACGACATTGCCAACCGAAATATGAAACGTGACATGATACAGCTCGGACTGGAGGCTACTTTATAAAATTACATTCCATTTTATTTACATTTCCCAACGACAATACACGTTTAATGTTGCTGTCTTTGCTGCTGCTGTTGAAGATCCTGTAAATGTCAATATTCTTGCTGCTGCTATGGAGTGGCGAGATGTTAATCACCTCGCCTTGTATACAGGAGGGCATGGGTTTGATCCCGACCCTGACGCCTGCTGTATATTTGGAGTTTGCATGATCTCCCCGTGGTCATGTGGATTTTTCTCCGGTCCTCTAGTTTTTCCCTCCACATGTAAAATCGACATACGTTTCGAGTACTTGTATGCTATAAATTTCCACATAAGCCACTTCGTTGAGTTTTCGTTTGTGTCCAGGTCGCTTCTGAAAAAAGAGCTATACAGCTCAAGTGGGTCTTACCTGGTAAAATAGTTTAGTTTTAGTTTAGTTTTGATACCTGTGCTGTGAAGGTAAAAGCGGCGGTGTTGTTGTTGCTCTGCAGTGGCACGCTTCGTCAAGTACACTGGCTATGGGAACGCAGCGGGCCTGCTGGCGGCGCGGGGGCTCATGGCTGGCGGACGGGGCGAGGGTCACTACTCGGACGACTCCGATTCAGAGACAGAGGAGTACCGGCAAGCGAAGCCCAAGTACAGCAGCCCATGATACACAGAGACAAATACCTCCCCTCCCCCCGTGTAGCCTACACAGTCGATGGGGGGCTGGTGCTGTTAGCGAGCACATCTACGGAGGCCGGCACGCCACACGAGGGTGGGGTGGTGGTCAGGGCCTTTTCCATGCCCCCTCCCCCCCTCATTACCTTTGCCCTCCCCAGGAACTCATTGAAGGTTGATTAAACCGAGGTGAGGCCCAGGACTGGCTCAGATATTCGCCACTGGCGTTCGCCGTGGTCGGGGAGCCTTAACCCGCTGTGGTTCGTAGCACATTGCGATAACCCCCTACGTTGGTGCTTCGATAGTGTGGTTCTGGCCACTACACTCTCTTGTGCGCCATGCTGGCCTGCATAGGTGCTCACTAACAGCGCCTTCCCTAACAGCCTGAAAAGGCTAAATGGGGGGTGGTGGGGGGGGGGGATCTTTGTCTTTGCACTCATACAACTTGCACACACATACCCAGAGTGATTGTATTTTAAAAGTGGTAAATGTACATAATTCCGGCAGAAAATGCATTTGATATTCCATACTTGCACTCGGAATACCACAATGGTATGTTTGCGTGTAAGTGTTGCGAGCGGGAGGGTGGGGAGCGGGAGTGCAACGGTTAGCACGCTGCGCTACGAACCCCCGGCGATTCGAATTCGATTGCCGCTCGCGGCCAACACCAACACCGGTAATGGTTTTCTGAACCGGTCCTGGGCTTCCCCTAGGTCGACTTAGCCTTAAAAATCAGTACCTGGTCCAGTGTGTAAACATTACCACTGGGGGAGACAAAGGTCGGGCGAGGCATGGTGCTGACCACACCGTATGTTTGTGCATCGCGTCAGCCTCGATAGGTGCTCACAGCGCTTGTCACCAACAGTCTGTAAAAAGCTACATGGCGGTTCTTTCTGATTTCTCTGCGACACGTGTGGCAGCATCAACCCCATAACTGGACGTGTGGAAGAAAAACTCCCCAACCCCATGGAGGGGATGACTGATGAGCAGAAGGAACATGAAGCTATGAAACTTGTCAGCATGTTTGACAAACTCTCACGGTAAGGGCTTTCTTGTGCACACAAGGCTTTAAAACGGCACGCACCAGGCCGTGTAACTGCACACATTTCCTGCCACCAGCCCCCATGATACAAACAATTGTCATGATTTGGTCCGTCTTGACTGAGTTATCTTTCATGGCCAGCATAGCATGGTTTGGTTCTGGCTTTTGCACGGCAAATAGCCAGTGGAAAACCGCTCGTGCAATGAGGGCCCCACGTTGGCATGGCTCGGATTTCTCAGTGGAAAAAGGGTACAGGGACCAGTGTTTGGTGTCGCAGTGGTAATGTCGGTGTGGTGTTGATGTGATGATGTACATCTTTGTGTGGCTTTGCAGGGAGCAGATCATCCAGCCCATGGGTGTGGGTGTGGATGGGAAGTTGGCACCCCTGGAGGAAACCATGCAAAACTCAAGTCCTCCACATTCCAACAATTCAGACTCTGACTCGGACTGATCACGTCACGTGCGAACGTTCGATTACCCGAAACTCAAACCAAATCTGACTCCTTTAGGACACAATGCATTACTCGGTTTTCTCGCACCGTTGATCACTACCACTTAAACGAAATATATCCATGCCACTCCACCGCGCAGCCCCTCGCACGGACTTCTGTCTGAAGCGTTCGGTGAAATATGGGCCCAGCCGTGAAAGATGCTCACCCTATTTTGCCAACCTTAACCCCCAAAATTGCTTAACCCTGGCCATTCACCATAACTCTGACCATATGCTCTAGTTTTGACTTAACATGGCTCCTCGTGCTGTCTCTAATCCATTACCTAGTTCTAACTCGGTTCCTGACGTTGTTCCTAATCAAAAATTATCAACTAGTCTGCACGTAGCTAACCACCAAGCCCAGGTTTCTCAATGTCTAGCTAAGGTGTAATCAGGAGATGCACATCAAAATTAAATTCCAGGCGGTGGTTTCTGTCATGATGTACCCGATGTATGTTGACCCATCCGATTATCCCTCTGGGGTCAATAAATTGGTTACCAATTTGTGTAAAGTCAATAGTAATTGTCCAAAGGATAGACTTGCGCCCACCATAGGACTATGCATTTCTTTTTGTGTACCACTGGCTCAGCATCCACCATTGAAGCATTGCACAATGCTCACATGAGGACGGAGACATGGGCTTTTATTGCTGAATTCTACCCTGATGGTAAAACGTTTACATTTAGTTCTCGTTGCTACCAATATTGCTCGGTTCCAAAGTAAAATGTACGGTTACAATACGATCACAAATCCATCGGTCAATTCAGAATACACAACCGTAATATCCCTACTTCAGCCAATTCCATTTAACTTATATCGTACAATTACAGTTTTTATTACTTTGCAGCATATGGCATTCCAGTCTACTTTACCCTTTGATGTTTGAAACTCAACTATACCAAACCATATTTTTTATTTTACGAGTGAAGGCCCACAGAGCTATGTAGCTCTTTTTCAGAAGCGACCTGGCTATCACAAATGATAGCTCAACGAAGTGGCTTATCACGTGGAAATGTAGAGCAGTTATACTCTAAAACGCATAGTGATAAATGTAGAGGGAAAAATCGGAGGACCCGGAGAAAAATCCACGCGATCAAAGGGGGAGCATGCAAACTCCAAATATACAGGCGTCAGGGTCTGGATGGAACCCAGACCTCTGTATACCAGGCGAGGTCGTTAACAGCTCTCCACCACCATGGCACCCATGTTTGTCTCCTGCCTCCCGCTCAATAGTTATCGCTTACCCGAGTGATAACTCAGTTTTACAAAGCGCTTTTCATATTAGTGCAGTAATCCCTTGCCAACTGCGAATTTACCAACCGCGAGATGTTTTGAGTGCACGCGGATTTGCTTCTGGATACCCCCGTCGTTTACCAGCCGTGATCTGGACATTTGAGTATCCACGGGTGAGCACGGTGTTGAGGAATTAGCGTGATGCGTTTGTGTCGCTGCGTCACAGCCTGACATCGGTATTACATGACGTGATTCAAGACGTCGTGTACCGATAAAGTTGTATTTATTTTTTCCCCGATTTCTGGAAAGGGTTTAATTTGCTCTTAATCGTGGAGGTGGTGAGAGTGCTGCGTCAGTGGCCCCGAGGAAGAGGGGGAGGGGGTGGGCTGAGCCCCCCCTCCGCCTCCTAAGCCGCCCCCCCCCCCCTCATCATCTCATTGTCACCATCATCGTGAATATTAAAGATGTGTAAACGTAATATTTATTTATGATTTTGTGTAATGTACTGTCTTTTATTTGGTGTTTAGTTCATTAACAGGCAACGTAGGTAAACTATGACTAGTCTGACCACAGTAGTGATTTCTTCTAACCCCCTATTACTTCCCATAGGCCCTGGACTTCACCAACCGCGGATTTACCTACCGCGGCATTTTCCAGGAACCTAACCCCCGCTGTCGTCGAGGGATTGCTATAATCTCAAAAGCGCTGTACATCAGAGGTAAAAAAAAGTTAAATGAAAAGAATGTTAAAATAAAACATTGACCAGTTAAAACCAATCCGAATACAATAAAACAAGATCAAACCAAAATCGGAACTTTGACAGATAATTATTGGTGAAACCCTTAGAAACTGATAAAAATCTGGTTGAACGTATAAGTCACAATCTCCATGAAATACAATCAACCAGCAAGAAAATCCATCGAGTAAAAAAAACATTTTAGGCTCGATTTAAAAGAACCAACAGTTCCTGATGTGGATAGAAATAATGTTCCACAGACTTGGCGCATGCCCTTGAATGTATGTTGAACTTCTTTCGCGCCATATGTAGCCGACCGTGCTAATCGCAGGTGCGGGGGAAGGACAACAAACTCGACACACAAAGCAGTTCTAGAGAAAACCTTGATTCCCAAGGTCAACAAATGTTCCCAAACAAGGTTTCTGCTTAATACCTGGAAATGGCACGGTGTGTGTGTGGGGCATTATAATGCCTCGCCGAATACATTCTGACTGCTGGTGTTGTAACTTTAGAGAAATGCTGCAGTGGGCGAAACGAGACCTGTGTCAGCTCCGTTTGTTAAAAACCTAGTTAGCGGTTGTTAGAAGATGTCTGTTTTTTTGCAAGAGCAAGCCCCAAACCATTTGGGGCTCTTAGGGTGCATTCCTCTTGATGTGGCGTTACGTAGTTGTAGACACCCATTCTTGTGTAGGGAGGGATACAAGCGTGGCTTTCTTCTTCTTGGTTTTTTCGGTAAAGTCACGTAGAAGGGAAGTAATAAAATAATAAAACATAATAAAATAATTCTCACGACGTTTCGGCCACAACGCAAGCAGCCGTCTTCAGGTGAAACCAGGTCTGTCGAGGCGACAGCGTCTTCAGACGTCGTGAGAATTATTTTATTATGTTTTATTATTTTTATTATTTTATTACTTCCCTTCTACGTGACTACCGAAAAAACCAAGAAGATGAATTCCTGCAGTCACGAAAGCTTTAAATCGAAATTTCGTGGCTTTCTTGTTGTGTGTCCTCCCGCGCCTCCGATTGGCACGGCTGGCTGCGTGCGGTGCGAAAGAAGTTCTACCGAAACACATGCAAACGAGAAACGTGTGCATACAGTGCATGGATTTTCTTCATTATCTCGACGCTTTGTTATTGCCGTAAATTTGCTAATCGGTGATGGCAAACAAAAACCCACCCTCCATGACACGCAAAGCTTGTGGATATATAATGTTTTATCCATTCCAGCTCTGTTCAGATACCTAAAGCGAGTCCACTCAAAACAGTTAAATATTATAACAGCTCCAAAGCCCGTGACTGTGCAGTCCTTTGCCTAGATCACTCGCCTGGTCTGCAGTCAACACGTGACCTCAAAATTCTTGCCGTTGCAATATCCCAACTATCTGGCTCCAGCCCTTCCCCTTGGGTGGGTGATCAACCCTCTTTAGTGCCAACACCACTAATGGTTGTTTTGGTAACCTGCCCTTTCCCATCCTCTTCCTGTTTACATCCACATTAACCTCCTCTTCCTGATTACGTTTGTAAGGCGTGTCTGCCCCCCCCTTTTGCTGTCATACAAATTTGCAGAGTCCTTCACATTCGTCGGGACCAGAAGCTGCTTTTTTTTTCGTTGACCCGTAAATTCACGGTCATTGCTGGCGTCTCAAAACACCTGTCTGATAATCGTACAGTTCCCCCGCGTACACGTCCCTTGGATTATGGAGTTCATAAGAAACTTCTCGATTTGAAGTTTTCGTGACTGCAAGGATCCATACTCTTGGTTCTTTCGGTAAAGTCACGTAGGTAAAGAAAAGAAAAAATACAATAAAAACTTTTTTTAAATTAAATCACGACGTTTCGATTGCAACACAAGCAATCTCCGGCTTCTCTCCTACTTCAGTAAAATTACTTGCTGTGGTTGTCACACGTGATGATGATTGCTTGTGTTGCAATAGAAACGTCGTGATTTAATATTTTTTTTATCTTTTACTTTTTTTACCGACGTGACTTTACCGAAAGAACCAAGAGTATTTATAAGAAACTTTCCACGTGATTTTCCTTGGCCACCTGCAGTTTCTTTTTTTTAATGACATCTGCGATAAAGGTGCACGAACCCAACCCTCGCTACTGGCAACAACTTTTTTTTTTTACAAAATAGATATGCGGACAATGTCTCCTTCATATCTATATCTCGAAACGAATGAGGCATCATTGCTCCTGTATTTTGTTGCGTATAGTCCACAACAAAGATGCTCATTTCGTGTTTTTTGTGGTTGTTGCAAAGCTCAGCCTAAGGTCCCAGTACTTAAAAAGGCCAATGACGTTCAATGTTCCAGGCAAAAGGCCGTAGCGAAGGAACCTGCATCATCCACAAACCTCCAGCCTCAGGTGCAGGAGACTCATTGTGATTCCTGGATATTCTGCTACCTATCCATTGGCCAATGAGCACATGGTTGAGCACAACAGTGAACACGGGAACAACATTTGCCCCCCCCACCCCCCCTATCGAATATATAATCAGCCCTTTCGCACAAACCATTCAGATCTGTTATACAATACCAGCTTGTTGCTATTGTGAAAGTTAAAAAGTCGTAATTTCTATACTCTGATTCTTTCGGTAAAGTCACGTAGGTATAAAATAAAATAAATCACGACGTTTCGGGCGCAACACAAGCGTCCGTCATCACGGTCACATGTTGCGCCCGAAGCGTCGTGATTTATTCTATTTTTTCTACCTACGTGACTTTACCGAAAGAACCAAAGAGTATGGATTCCTGCAGTCACGAAAGCTTCAAGAAGACCGTCATTTCTAGTTTACGGTTCATAAAGCGTTAACGACAACCGCGCAGTTATCTCTAAACGTAAAGTAAAATTTAAATTGGTGAAATGCTTGAATAATAAAATGAGGCAATTAGGGCAAGTAATATGAATGTTCACAGCACCAAGGTAGTGTGACAATCCAGAACATGGCAGTGTTGACACCTGATACGAAGGAAGATGTCACAAAATAAAATAAACGACAACTTTAATCTAGGATTGAAGCTTTCGTGACTGCAGGAATTACTATACTCATTGGTTCTTTCGGTAAAGTCACGTATGGAGAAATAAAATCAAATAAATATTTATTTCATTTATTTTAATAAAATACAATTAATAATTATTTTATTTCTACATACGTGACTTTACCGAAAGAACCAATGAGTATGGTAACAACTTTGTCAGCATTCAAGCTTATTGTGCTAAGGCAATGTTCTTCACTCATTTTCAGAGAGTGGGGGGGGACGTTCGCCCATAAGACATCAGTTGTGTGAGGGCCGTCACATTTGAAACCATTGGGGTTCTGACAGCAGTACGATGATGATGGGGGGGGGGGGGGGGGGGG
>CM025615.2:4833798-4847027 GCA_014621495.2 Entosphenus tridentatus | reverse complement strand
CCGCCACCTGACTCTGAGACACAAATTGCATTGCAGCCTTCGGCTCCGGTCTAAGTGACCGCGCCGCCGACTCAGCAGCTATAATCCTAAGCCCCAAACCCCGAAATGCCAAAGCTTCAATCCTTGCAACCACCCACAACAATTAATCCTGACTTTCGCTCCGACCCTGAATGCCGTGGGGGGGGGGGGGGGGGGCAACTTAAAATAGGAGGGTCACAATGCCCCCATTGGGGAGTAGAAATCCACTCGCTCACAAAAAACAGCGTGCTCCCTGGGATGGTCTCCTTTTCTCGGTGTCGAGCGGATGACCGGGGACGGTTTCGCCCTTTCTCTACGCGACTTTACCGAAAGAACCAAAGAGTTTGGATTTCCTTGCAGTCACGAAAGCTTCATATCAAGATTGACGCCGTTTCTCGTCCAGATGAGTGTGGGCAGCGGAAGGGAGGGGGAGGGCAGAGGAGGGGGCGGGGTGGGGTGGGGGGCTTAGTGGGTGATCCAGGGAGAGGGACAGGGGGCAGGGCTCTTGTCGCCTCGGTGACCCCGTGACCCCGGTTCGCACGCCCCACACCCCGGCCCACCCGGGACTCGGTTGGGCCGAGGGGTCACAGAGGGTGGCCCACTCTGTCTTGAGACTGAAGCTCACAAACAGAGCCCACCACGCCCACCAATCTCACCCCACACACCCACCCACCTGGCCCCCCCACCCACCCCCCTACTTCTCGTAATTCTTCCCGTGGCTAAGCCTCGCTGTGTCTTGTCACGCCGCTCGCGCGCGCCGACATCGTGCGGAGTGGTGGCGGAGCGGTTAGCGCGCCTCGCCACGAACCCGGCCGCCGCCGCCCACCGCGTTAGAGTCCACGGCTCGCGGGCAACACCAGCGAGCGGACGTCCGAAACCGGGTCCAGTGCCTCCACCTAGGTCGACTCAGCCTTCGGTGTGTGATTTAACCAACACGAGCACTGGGGGGAGACAAATGCGTAAGCACGTCCAGGCCTTCGTAGACCCCGCTCGCTGACAGCACTTGCCCCAGCAGTCTGTCGAAGGCTACACGGGGGATCTTTGTCTGAGCGGACGTAATGATTGTTCTTGTACCCCAACTCCACCCCCCCTCCCAATCCCAACGACCCCCCCTCCAACCCACCACCACCACCCCTTGCTCCAAAGCCCCAACACCCCCCCCCCCCATCATTCCTAAGTAATTAAAGATTTGGTTCAATTGGCAGTACATCCCGCGACCCTTGTTGTTCAAGAATGTTTGTAAAAAAAAACGAGAGAGAGAGAGAGACGGGGAGTGCGGCGGGGGCGGCGAGGGTGAGCGGAGGGGGGGAGGGAAAAAATAAGTCAACTTTTGTCCCAATTTTCAAAGTAACGAAACGTCTGTGCGGCGATGTGGGCCTTGTGGGGGTGTTTTGCGCTTGTCTCCGCTGCAGCAGCGGCGGTCGGAATGGGTTCATCGCCCATTTGTGTGAGCCCTGCGTAAGGCGACTGATGGTGGTCGTGGTGATGATTGGTGGTGGTGGTGGTGGTGATGCTCACACAATCCCACCCCGACCAATCCAGGGTTGCTTGCTTCTCTAAGCGGCGCTGCTGCTGCCTCCTGCCCAACTGGCCAAGAGGCAGCAAAGGGGAAGGGGGGCCCTCCCTTGTTGCCAGCTTTCGGGGCTTCTCAGAGGCGAGGTCACTGCAAGAGGGATGAGGAGGGAGGGAGGAGGAGTTGATGGAGATGACATCTGTTTGCGAGTCTTGTCAACAGACCCAAGGTTTTCGTGCTTTCTGCACGGGGTCGCGCTATCTAATTGGACGGCTGCGCTGGCTCTGAGGTCGACTCAGCCTCAAATGAGTACCTGGTGTGATGTGTAAACATTGCCACTAGGGAGACAAAGGCGGTCGGGCATGGTGCTGGCCACCCACCCCCTCGTGTACCGTTCCGGCGTTCATAGGTGCTCGCTAACAGCACTTGCCCCTACAGTCTGTTAAGGCTATATGGGGGAGCTTTGTATTTTTTTGTGTCTGTGTGGGGAGCGGTGGTGTAGCAGTCAGCGCGCTGCGCTACGAATCCGGCGACCCGAGTTCGATTTGCCGCTCACGGCCAACACTGGTGACGAATGTCTGAACCAGTTACTGGGCCTCCCCTAGGTCGACTCAGCCTCGACTGAGTACCTGGTGCGGTGCGTAAAGACATCGCCACGGGGGAGACAAAGGCGGTCGGGCGTGGTGCTGGCCACCCACGCCCTCGTGTGCCGTGCCGGCCTTCATAAGCGCTACTCGCTAACCACACTTGCCCCAACAGTGTGTTAAGGCTATACTGGGGATCTTTGTCTTTATTGTAAGAATAGTTAAGTTACTTACCTCTTCATCCCCTCTGAGACATAAGGCCGCACCTTCTAAAAATATATTAACATATATTAATATTTCAGAATATATAATAGGCAATGGTAAAAAAAAATTCATAGCATGTATGAATCAGGGCCATGAGCCGCAGTGTTGCCAATTGTATATTTGTTTCGTCTTTGAAGACCACACATTTTAGGTTGACGAATGCGCTGTGGGTATTTGTTAGTTGATGATGTTGTTGTTGTTGCTAGTTGGATTTGCATGAAAGTCCCTTTACCGTTTCCCGTGTGTGACGATTTGTTAACAACATGCCTTTGCCTCTTTTTACAACGCGGCTGTGATATTAACTAAACTACATTTATTCTTTGGTTCTTTCGGTTAAGTCACGTCTAAAGATAAAATTATAAATAAATAAAATAATTTATAATTTTATCTTTAGACGTGACTTAACCGAAAGAACCAAAGAATAATTCCTGCAGTCACGAAAGCTCCAAAATTAAGATATAAACTACATTTGTTTGACTTCACCAGGTCAGACCCACTGAGCTGTATCGCTCTTCTTTTTCATAAGCCACATACGCCGCAAATGAAAGCTCAATGATGGAAATTCATCGCAGCAGAATGCTCTGAACGCACGGCGATTCTAAATGTGCAGGGGGGATAAAACCGACCACGGGGAGAGAGACACACAAACTCAAAATATACACTTCAACACGTAGGCTTTCACGACCAATATCATCCATAACATAGGGTTAAGATAGGCTGTTGCCTGATGCAGCAAGTCGTAATTGCCGGCGAAACGTCGTACTCGGGTTGTAAATGTTGTGGATTTGCTCTCCAACACACCGACGTGCTGAACTAGTAAGGAATTGGCCACGTTCTGTGTACGTGACAAACCTTACTAGTTGGCTGTGTCGGGTGGTGGCTGGTTTAACGACGCATTTATATATTTACGCGATCTAACCCAAAAAAAATGTATTCCAAATATACAGCAGGTATCAGAGTCGGGAATCGAACCAACTACCTCCTACATACCAGGCGAGGGAGTTACCATCTCGCCACCACGGCACCCCTATCCCATTCGGACCATCCCGTACTCGTTTTCTGACCAGAAAACGTTTCTGTTTGTGTTGCTGTTGATGCCTGTGGTCACGCGGCACCACGGATCTCCCGTGTAAGAAAAAAAAGTGACAATAGCTAAAACGGGGACCTCCATCACGCGTAACAAATCAAATGAACTTAAACTTGTTTGACCATCGGTCTCAATTTTGCTGGACGTTGCCACTGTGCAAAAGCAGTGTCGGGCTGGCACTTTCGCCGATAAGATATCGTCAGTGTGAGAGCCGCCACACGTTGTGAAACCATTGGGGGTTTGACAGCAGGACGACGATGATGATGGGGGGGGGGGGGGCGCCCCAATGACCACCAGGAGGGATGCCAGTGACCCACGGGGCTAAACAATGACTCGAAATTCCGTAGGTTGCCGCTTCGATCTCCGGGCGCGGCGGTTGAAACAATGTGGCAAGTTTCTTAAATCTCCCTTCGCCCTTGTTCCACCCATCGGCGTGTGTGAAGTAAGCACCTTCACCAGACGTCATCCACTCGGGAGGTCACGGCGTGCGGGGGTATAGTGCGGCAGGTGCTTCCACCTCTTCCAAGACGTGTGACCATCGTGGAAGAGTAGGCCAAATCACCCTCAGCACTAGAGGGAACTCTCTGGAGCTCCCTCTAGAGTGGAGGGACCTTCCGCCAGCAGTGACGTGAGCCGAGCAGTTGCAGGGCTGCGCCTTTGCCCGCTACCTACTATTTGAAGCAGATGCAACGCTTTCCGAGGTGAACTCTCTCAATCCGCACATTCTTTTCCCAGCTGATGATAAAAGTTTCTCATCGTCTGGAAGGAATGTTGGGTTTGAATGTCGGCGGCTGCCAGCTTCGTGCGGATTGAATGCCAAGTGAAATGCGCGACGTCTGGTTATGTATGTTGGACTTCTTTTGCACCGTACGTAGCCGACCGTTGCTCTTCGGAGGTGCAGGGGAGGAAGGACAACGACCCGAACACAAAAGAGGCATACTCTTAGGTGTTTTCGGTAAAGTCACGTAGGGAAAAAATAAAAAAACATTTTTTAATAAATCATAATAGAAAAAATAATGGAAATAAAATAATAAAATATAATAGAAGAAATAATAGAAATAAAATAATAAAATATAATAGAATAAATAATATAAATAAAATAATAAATTATTTTATTTCTATGATTTCTAATAAAATATTTTATTTCTATTATTTCTTCTATTATTTATTATTATTTATTATTTATTTTTTTACCTACGTGACTTTACCGGAAAAAACCTAAGAGTATGAATCCTTGCAGTCACGAAAGCTTAAAATCTAGAACAAAAAAGGCAGTTGTAAATAAATTAGTTTTCAATCTTGATTTAAAAGTGCATGGTTCCAATGGCTTCCTGATGCCGGATGTGTCTTCAGTGCCTGCTTCTTGGCCACAAATGAGCGCTGAACGAGGTGGCCCGTCGCGTGGAAATGTACAGCAGCCAAATACTCTAAAACGCGTGATGTTGATTCTAAATGTGTGTGGGGGGTGGTGGTGGTGTGGGGGAATGAAGTACCACGGAGAAACATCCACGCGACCACGGGGAGAGAGAGACACACGCAACCTCCAGATATACAGCGGCAGGCGTCAGGGTCGGCATCGAACCGACGACATCCTGCATAGCCGGCGAGGGAAATAACATCCCGCCCATTTCTTCCGTGAGCCCACAGTTCACCTGCAAGCGACGCAGGGCCACAAAGCGTGCGAGAGAGATAAACAGACGACATTTAAGGCCAACTTTATATCAGCAGACACGGCGTGCTTGGCAGAGGGGGGCGCATTGTGAGGATAGTTGGCACGGCCGACAGGGTTTGCAAGACTGTTGTTGCTCACGGAAGCACGAACAGAAAAAATAAAATACTTTCCATAGCATCGCGGTTAGAACATTACCCGCGGTTTAAAACGGCGAACAACCGTTTAATAAACCAGCATTCCCGTTGTAATTATGGTAAACAGTGGCTCCTTTTGCGCGACACGCAAGGCCCAAAGGACATGTTTAAATTACATCGGGTGAAACGACGCTGTACGTGCAAAATAACCACGGCGAATATTTTTTTCGAAGTCAACAGCCTTCTGCGTTTGGCAAATCGCTCCGAACCATCATACTTGCGATGGATGCGTGCCCGTCGGAAGGCCGCAGTTAATTACGCGCCGCGATAAAGATTCTATGGCGTGCACAGCGCGGACACGAAAAGCCACCTCTGATGCTACAGGCACAAAAAAAGCAAAAAAGCCAACTTGGACGGCGTTGACAAAAGCCAAGTGCAGGCCGAGGAACATTGAGGTGAGCGTGGTCCGCGTTTGCATTTGGCAGCGCAATGCTCCTCCCTGGCAGCAGGGGATAAAACACAGCCGAGGAACGGAACGTTGCTGCTGCTGCTGCTGCCACCGTGAAGAGCTCGTTAGAAACAAACAAATCTTATCCCAACCGACGAGACATGCTGCTGCTGATGCTGCCGTCTAAAAGTGTGCGGAAGTTTACGACTCGCTTGAGATCAATCGAGAGTTTTGCGTGTCACGTCACCCGTCCGCCAAGAAGCCGCGACTCTAAATTCCGGTGCGAATTTACAGGGTCGCTGGGCCGAACTTCTTTCGCGACGCACGTAAGCCCACCGCTTTCATCCCGAGGTGCAAAACTCGGCTTCGGGTGCGTAATCGAGAGCGTGCATGCAGGCAGCGAACACGTTGCGCCGTCATCGTCGTCGTTATTTTTATTTAATTTACAAACAGTTTACGTTGCCCTGCCAGCCAATGGACTCTTGGGGTTTTGAAGACCGTGGCCTCCTCGTCCGTTGTGGCAGTCGTTGTTTGATCCGCACCTCGCCTCGCCGTTCGTCGCGGGCTGCCTCCGAGGTGGTGTCCGGCCGGCGTCCAAAGATCGGTTCCGACGTCGCTCGCCACTGACGATTGCCGATGGCCATGGGCCGGGGTCAAACCCAAGTTGTCCGGGATTCGTAAGTGGAAATGCCCGCTGACCGACTGCGCCACCTTTCCCATGGCAAAAATGTGTCTCTTGTAAAATGCATTCCCCTACACGGTCCTCAATGCGCCCGTCTCTCCACGAAGCGAATGCGTTCTTCTTCTTCTTGTTGTTGTCGTGTGTCTGTAAAATGCGCCCAAGCTTAAGTATGTATGCATGTGCACACGTAAAGGCAATGGTCCCCCGTATAGCCTCAGCAGACCGTGGGGGCAAGTGCTGTTAGCGAGCACCAACGAAGGCCGCCACGGCACGGCACGAGAGGGGGTGGGTGGCCAGCACCACGCCCGGCCGCCTTTGTCTCCCCAGTGCTGATGTTTTATACACACTTCGCCGGGTGCCCATTTAAGGCCAAATCGACCCAGGGGTAGCACCGAACCGGGTAAGATATTCGTCAGTGATGTTGGCCGTGAGCGAGAATCAAACTCGGGTCACCGAGTTCGGAGCGCAGAGAAGCTTGCGAACACGAGGAGGGTGGGTGGCCAAGACCAGTGGCGATGTTTCACGACACACCGCACCAGGTACGAATTTAAGGCTGAGTCAACCTAGGGGAGGCCCAGGACCGGTGCGGATAATCGTCTCTGGTTGTTTCGGTGGCCGTGAGCCTGGAATCGAACTTGGGTCGTCGGGTTCCTAGCGCAGCGCGTTAACCGCTACACTAAGACAAAGATCCCCCGTGTAGCCCGTAACAGACCGTTGGGGCAAGTGCTGTTAGCGAGCACCTATGAAGGCCGGCACGGGCACACGAGGGGGTGGGTGGCCAGCACCACGCACACGCACGGCACTGTATACGTTCCGATGGAAAGCGGCTTCTGTCGTGCGGGAGTTAGGGGGCAAAGCGTTTCACCCCACGTCGCGTTCCTGGAATTGAACAAAGGCCTTTATGATCAACAGCGCCCTGCCTTCATATGTTCTCAAGTCATCCCCGCGTTGATGCCTCCATACATTCGATGCGGGGCGAGCGCGGGGGGATGGGCGCTTTCCCACTCTCTTTATGCCTTCACCACCCGTTTGATCAAACGCACGCGAGCACGCACATTCGTGGGATGCTCCCCCCTCCCTCCCCTTCGAATCAGAGATTTGCACGCGATGGTCTTGAACGCACGTGCGGTGTCAATAATAACAGCAGGCGGATCCAGTGAACGGCTCTCTCTCTCTCTGTGTGTGTGTCTCTCTCTGTCTGTCTTCTTTGGTCGTGAGTATAATTCACTGGAGCACGGAGCAGACGAATGTTGACTACACCGCCCTCCTCCTCCCCCGCCGTCGTTGAATCCGAGTGAAGTAACTTTCTGAATACACAATTGGGAATAAAAATAGACAATTGGGAGTTCAAACGACGCATATGCTCGCGCCGTTACAATTAGGTCGCAAGTTTTTGTTTTTGCGGTCCACACTTTAAAAGCAAACAAACAAAAAAACAAAAACGCAGGAATTCATATTATTTGGGTCTTTCGGTAAAGTCACGTAGATAGGAAAAATAATAACAATTAAAAAAAATCACTTTATTAGCATTTTTATTTTTGTCATTGTATTGTTATTGTTTTTTCTATCGACGTGACTTTACCGAAAGACCCAAAGAACACAAAAACAAACTAACCAGAGAAACAAATAAACAAAAAAATCAACACAAACAAACAAACACAAGCACGCGCCCCGACTTGGGACATCCCCCATTCATCTCTCACGTGGCTGCCGTCGTCCCGTACACGTCACGCAGACCTCGGCGCTTGTCGCACCGTGCGTAGCCCCAGAGCCGGCCCAGCCACTAAGCGACCCTTGCAATTGCAAAGGGCCCCGTGGCCAGCAGAGGGCCCCCTAGAGTCACTGCTAGCGAGTGGGTGAAAGAAATCATACATCAAAGGGGCCTCCAACCAAATTTTGCTTAGGGCCCCCAAAGGTCTAGGGCCGGTTCTGCGTAGCCCAAGCCGCGCGTCACGTTGAGGTGCCGGCACCCTGCAGCAGGATAACCCCCCCCCACCACCACCCCGGGCAGTCGGGGGGGCACGGCCTTTTTGTCCGTGCAGCAGTGGATAGAGCATGGCCGATAATGGCGACGAACGGCGGCTTTTTTGTGCCTGTAGCATCAGAGGTGGCTTTTCGTGTCCGCGCTGTGCGTGTCATCGAAACTTTATTGCGGCGCATAATTAACTGCGGCCTTCCGACGGGCACGCATCCATCGCAAGCATTTCTTTTTCTGGAAGACTTTGCTGCTGTTTTTTCCAGGATTTTTCCGCTGCGCGTAGTCACTTTAAGATGTTTCGTGTTCATGTTTTTGTTTTGTTGCGGTTGCACCCGAGTCAAGAGCCGCACGGCTCACGGGGCTATCTACCGAAGACGTGAAATGAATGAGAGACGGCGATTGTTTCCACGCCACCGTCTCGGTTGCGCGACCGACGACGCCGCAACTTTGGCACAAAGTCCGCGGGGAAGTTGCCCTCGAGGCCCTCTCGCCGTGGCCGCGTGACGCGGGTCGTGTCCATGCGGGGTGCTTGCAAAGGAAAAATTGTTGATAATTGTTTTTTTACCCTTTTATCTGGCAACAAAACTGTCATGCTTGCATAGACCACAATACCTGCAGTCATAATGCAAACAAAAAGCATAACTCTGATAATGCATACACTGTCCTTGACCTCCTGTATACCAGGCGAGGTAGTTAACATCTAGCCACCGCGGCATTAAACCCGGTGCGAATTTTTCACTCACCACCGATTATAAACCGCGGGGTTGGGGAATCGAACCCAGATGGCCGGGTGATGCCCGGGGTACTTCAAACAACGGTCTTGTCGTGCTCGTCGTAGAAGCGTGCGCAACCGCTGCGCCACCGCTCCGCAACTCCGGGGTGTAGTGGCGTGTGTCGCCGGGTCGGCTGCGGGGTCGCGGTTCGGATCGTGGGCCGCCCTGGCATCGTTGTGCGGGTCGGGATTCGGGTCACGGTCGACTTGCAACAAAAAAAGAGAGGCAAGGCGGAGCGGCAGTATCGCTAGGAGATGATCACTGGCAGAACCAGCCCTAGACCTTTGGGGGCCCTAAGCAAAATTTGGTTGGAGGCCCCTTTGATGTATGATTTTTTTCACCCACTCGCTAGCAGTGACTCTAGGGGGCCCTCTGCTGGCCACGGGGCCCTTTGCAATTGCAAGGGTCGCTTAGTGGCTGGGCCGGCTCTGCTCACTGGTAGCGGTGCCTGCTTCTTATCCATCTTCTTCAACTTCTTCATCTTCGTCTTCTCCTCCCCTTGTTTAGTTTCCCTCCTGGGGGAAACGTGGAATCTTTCCGTGCCCGCTGGCCGTGCACCAAAACCAACGCGCAACGCGCGCGCGAGTGGGGGAGGTCGCTTCACCCTGACGCACGCCGCGTTCGACGGCGCGTCACGTGGCCCAAAAAGCGTCCAACAGCGTTGCGTGCGTAGACATCGACCGCATCAAATGCGTTCACGCTTTTCGCACACAAGAAGCACACTTGGTGGCAGCAACATCGCGATGCTGGTGCCAGGCTAGGTGCACTTCGAGGCCACGAGAGGGTGGCAATGCCACCCCCCCCCCCCCCCCCCGTGGAAGGTCGTGGGTCAGAAGACCCTCGGTTTCGTAATCAAGGTTTTTGGGTTTCATCGCGTGAATATAAATGCGAACGTTAAACCCGCCACCACCCGACACAGACAATTAGTAAGGCTTGTCACGTGATCAAAACGTGCCAATCCGTTACCAGTACAGCACAGTGAAACCCACAACATTTACAATGCGAGTAACGACGTTTCGCCAGTAATTACGAAACACACCTCTATTACGGACAATATGTGCCCGCGAGAGCCTGCGTGACAAAACAGACCTTCACAAGCCGTCAGGGTTAACGGACTGGCGTGACCTGCTTTGCTTCAAGCCGTTCCTGCCACCAGCCAGCTACCCAGCCACAACGTGAGCCGCCTCCTCCCCACGCTCGGGGCACCGATCCTGACAATTGCTGGAATCGGCCATCGACAAAAGTCCACTCAGTTCAAGGTCTTCCGTCATGAAATCAGCCGCCCCCCCGCCCACCCCCCGTCTTATTTAACCTGCCGCTGTGTTTGTTTAGCACTTATCTAGCCAAATAAAAGAAAGCTGATTGGACATCGTGCGCGGTTGGTGGGTATGCGGTGAGCTCTCAAACTGAGCCAACAGCATCTGGGCCATGTCAGAGAAAGGCCCCCACCACCACCACGCTGATGGGCAACGCTGTCCAAATGTTTGAAGGAGAAGTATTTGTCCGATTGTTTTCACGCAATCCAACGTGGACGAGTCCAAGTTAGATCTCTAGCGAGTATGCAAAAAATGTTCACGCGAACAGCAGGTGCTTGTGCATCGTGCAGTGGCGGGGTGTGGGGGGGGGGGTTCTGGAGTGGTGGAACATATTTTGCAAGCATAGAGAAAATAAGGCTTGATAGCCATGATGGAGGGTTTTTTTTGGGGGGTTAGATCGCGTGAATATGCAAATGTGTCGTTAAATCCGCCACCACCCGACACGACCAATTAGTGAGGTTTTGTGTCACGTCAGCGGGACGTGGCCAATTCGTTGCTCGTACAGCACACCGGTGTGTCGGAGAGAACATCCACGACGTTTACGATCTGAGTACGACTTTTCGCCAGTTATTACAACCAGCATCATCAGGCGGACAGCCACATTTGTGGAGAAATCCTCCTCCTGTTTCGTTACATTCGTTAATCCCTCCCCTTCGCGCGTGAAGGGCTCATAAGTGACGTCTCACATCTACCCCTCTATTTAAGGAAGGAAACAGGAGGAAGACTTGGCAATGAATGGCAGGCCAGGTAGATTCCAGACGTACAAAGCATTACACATCTAAATTAAACCACCGGTCATCAATTCAGATCCGGCCACGGGCACACACACACATACAAACACCGCCTGCCCAAATGCAGGAAATCGTTTATTGGCAGGGACCACCGTGTAACCTATACACTGGGGGAAAAAAATTGTGTTTCTCTATTAACTAAAAAAATATCGAGGGGTATGTATGTTGAACTTCTTTCGCGCAGTATTCTGCTTTGGTCCAGCTGAGGGTGAGGCACCAACGTCCTTGCAACAATCTCAAGGAGCGTAAAACCCACCATCACGCCAAACATCCTCGCAGCTTTTGGCGAAGCCATCGGACAAAGACGGCGGTCATCGCACCGCGTGCCTTTGGACGCGCTTCTGCGGCCGTCTGGAGTGCCGCTCTTCCTTCCGATATTAGGAAGCCACTGGAGCTGCGTGCACTTTGAAATCGTCGTCCGGATTGTCAACTCATTCCTCTAGAACTGCTCCGATTAGCACGGTTGGCGACGTACGGTGCGAGAGAAGTTCAGCACACGTACAGGCACGATAAGCCACTTCGTTGAGCTATCATTTGTGGGCAGGTCGCTTCTGAAAAAAGAGCTTGATAACCCAGTGGGTCTTAGCTGGTAAAATATAAAAAATTCTAAGTTTTTTTTAAAGTTTATCTTCTGGCATAAATTGCTTCACTACTCGCCGAGTGTTCCGAAAGGAAATGTTCTCCGTGACGGGTTGCCGATAGGACGATTGTCAATATCTTCTGGGTGAAACGTTGGGATGTTCATTGGCTTGCTTGTTTGTATGTATGCAGCTAAACCGACTTCTTTGCGTGCACACACACGCGTGTGTGTCTGTGTGTCTATGTGTGTGTGTATCTGTGTGTCTGTGTGTGTCTGCGTGGGTCTGTTTGGGGAGCGGTAGTGCAGCGGTTAGCGCGCTGCGCTATGAACCTGGCGACCCGGGTTCGATTCCCGCTCACGGCCAACACCAGTGACGATTATCTGAACCGATCCTGGGCCTCCCCTAGGTCGACTCAGCCTCAAATTAGTACCTGGTGCGTTGTGTGTAAACATCGCCACTAGGGAAACAAAGGCGGCCGGGCGTGGTGCTGGCCATCCATCCCCTCGTGTACCGTTGCGACCTTTATAGGTGCTCGCTAACAGCACTTGCCCCTACAGTCTGCCCAAGGCTATATGGGAGATCTTTGTCTTTGTGTGTGTCTGTGTGGGTGCGCGTCTGTGTGTATAGCGTTGGGATTATTTGCTTTACAGCTTAAGCATACGTTGCTGCCAGTACATATATTTGTTCACGATTTAAATCTCTAAATAACCACTTAGTACGAATTCGACTGCAACCATTGGACAGGCGGCGTTATGCAGTTCCCACTGCAGCGTAGGTTATTGTGGGGGGGGGGGGGGGGCGTTCGGCCTGCGAGAGAGTTACCTCTGCGTCTCCTGCCCCTTTGCTGGCGAGGTTTGGCAGGATATGTTTTACTTGTCGAGGACGCTGTCCTCTGGACGCTCGCGTTCCTGTGCAAAGGTACAAACAATCCCCCCCCCCCACACACAAACACACACGCGCGCGCGCGAGAAAACAAACACCCAAATGAATCTTACGAACATTTTATTTTTATTTGACCAGGTAAAGGCACCACTGAGCTATGTAGCTTATTCTTGGTTCTTTCGGTCAAGTCACGTAGATAGGAATCTTTGTGTGTTGTCGGGGTGGCCGCACGTTCGAGACCCTCACTAAAGGCCACCAGGGGCCGCCAGCGGACCACGTGGCCTTGCGATGAAGAACGCTGCCAGAGAGCATCATGGGAGGGAGCCCGATCACAAGGGTCGCCATCGCGCCTTTTCGATGTCTAGGAATCACCTTTTGATGTGATTATTGTTTTTTTTACCATTTTATCTGGCAACAAAACTGACACCTTTTTTGTTACAAGGAGTCATGTTTGCATTGACCACGATACCTGCAGTCGTAATGCAAACAAAAAACATAACTCTGAT
>CM025615.2:4820736-4833398 GCA_014621495.2 Entosphenus tridentatus | reverse complement strand
GTCGTGAGAATTATTTTATTGTTTTATTTTTATTATTTTATTACTTTCCTTCTACGTGACTTTACCGAAAGAACCAAGAAGATGAATTATTTTATGTTTAATTTGTATTATTTTATTACTTCCCTTCTACGTGACTTTACCGAAAGAACCAAGAAGATGAATTCCTGCAGTCACGAAAGCTTTAAATCGAAAAAAAACAAACATAATTCATTAAAGAAAATAATTCGTTACACGGTGTAACGATGCAGGTTTTTTTTTCTAGCGGGTTTGCGAGCTCCTCTTCTGGAGTTGACGAGCTCCTCTTGAGTCCAACACGGCAGAGAATTGCGCTGTCTCGCCAGAGACCTTCCCTGCCCCCACACAACGTCTGATACTAGCCCAAAGGGACTTAGCAATTTTGCTGAATTGACCTGAGATAGAGGATCAGGTGTAACCGGTGTGAATGGGCAGAAATTAACATCATGTTGAGTTTCAGGATCTTAGCAGGATGCTAATACTCATCAAGCGCCCACACTCACAAATACGCAAACACACAAAATGCACAGATAAAGATCCCCCGTATAGCCTACGCAGACTGTAGGGACAAGTGCTGTTAGCGAGCAGCACCTACAGTGAGGGAAATACGTTTTTGATCCTCTGCTGATTTTTTACGTTTTAATGAGGGAAAAATACTTATTTCCCTCATTAAAATGCAAATCAATTTATAACATTCTTGACATGCGTTTTTCTGGATTTTGTTGTTGTTATTCTGTCTCTCACTGTTCAAATAAACCTACAATTAAAATTATAGACTTATCATTTCTTTGTCAGTGGGCAAACGTACAAAATCAGCAGGGGATCAAATACTTTTTTCCCTCACTGTATTAAGAACGACACGGCACACGAAGGGGTGGGTGGCCAGCACCACGCCCGGCCGCCTTTGTCTCCCCAGTGGCGATGTTTACACACCGCGCCAGGTGCTCCTTTGAGGAAAAGACACGTACGCACAGACACGCACGGTAACGCACTGTCCTGAAAGACCTATCCGTCACTTAAAAAAAAAAATTCTGGTGAGCGTACACCCGTGTTTACCTAGCCGGGTCACCAGTGGATTTGAGAGGTGAGTCGGGGAGGTGGGGGGAAGTGGGGGTGTGTGGGTGCCCCCGCCCGGGGGGCTTGCTGGTGTATCTATGAGGGGGTTTGTAGGGTCAAGAGGAGAAGGCGGAGGCTGCGGTGAGGAGAGGGGGGGAGTAAGGGGCCAAGGGTGGCAGTTTCCACGGGGCACGAGAGGCGGTCAGTAAACAGGGCTTCTTTTGGACAGCAGCTCACACACTACTGGCTGACTCGGCAAATTCTATCTCAATATCTCACTTTATCTAGAGCACAAGCTTTTTTTTGTTTGTTTGTTTTCTGATTAAAAAAATGTTTCGTGGGTTTATCTTTCTTTTTTTGCTTCTTTCTCTCTCTCTCTCTCCATTTTTTTTACTTATGCGTTTATTAGTGGGTTTTTTTATTCGTATTGAGTAATCTATTGTTGATACAACAAAAGTTCGTTGCGTGATCATGTTCGTTCATTATCAACGGGCTGCTCGGTTGTAACATGACCCGCGTCCGTGCCAAGTGGCCACAAAACCATTTGTTTTCATTCTCTGGACAATGAACGTGGTTTTGGAGTGTTCTGCTCCTTTTGGAATGTTGACTATAACTTTTTTCGTGTGTGTGTGTGTTGTGGTCTGCAATCGCTACTTTTATCAATGCGAAAGACTAACAAAAATGCACGCGCATGGCCCCGATGGTCGATCCACTGCTGGATGATGACCTCCACATTATCTACTCGTTTACATTTCAGAGTTTATTTTGTTGAACTGGAGCGGTGGGGCGGGGGGTGTTACCAAAATGACCAAAAAAATCTCAGCAAATGAAATAGAAAATACAGCAACGCAGCAAATAAAAAATCAGCGCAAAAAGAACCGTGGCACATGAAGGCATGGAAGATATTGCACACACTCGAATCAATGTTCTTAACCGCCCAATAACTCTCCAGTGTGGCAAATTATAATAATACTTATTTACATTTGTAGTCGATGTGGTGGGCTCTTGACAAATTATAATTATGACATTGGTTAGAGTCCAGCAAGTGTGATCAATCCATGACGTCTTATTTTTATTTAAGAGCTGCCTCAATGAGAGACGGTGTCTCTGTTTCAGGGGAGGATTACTGATGTGCCGTTATTATCTTTAATAATTTTGGGCGCCACGGTGGCTAGGAGATGTTTACTACCTCGCCCGATTCCCAGGAATTCGTGGGTTTGATCCCGATCCTGTTGCCTGTATATTTGGAGTTTGAATGTCTCTCTCTCCGTGGTGGTGTGGATTTTTCTCCGGGTCCTCCGGTTTTTGCTATAAATCTCCACGTGTTGGGCTATCATTTGCGGCCTGGTCGCTTCTGGTAAAATACAAATAAAAGTTTTAGACCACCCAGTAAAACGTGGAGAGCTTGTGCCAAGGTTGGCTCAAGGTTGACCCAGTGGTTCCAACCGCGTGGCAATGTTTGGCCCAACATTTCCATGTTTACTGGGGAAAAGTGTTGTCGCATGACCCGCCGTGACCCACACGGTATGGATTGGGGTGGGGGGGGGTGTCATCCAGCAGTGAATTCATAAAACGGGCTGTGCACAGACGGGTACAGCAGTGGGAGGGAGGGAGGGAGGGAGGGTCGGGGGTAGTGTGGGGGTTAGTGCCAGGCATGACGGTGAGCTATCTCTTTCGCTGACCATGCACAAAAAAAACATTTGGCTACGCTGGGGCTCTGTGGAGGATGATGAGGAGGATGATGAGGTGAACGGGAGGGGGGGGGGCGAACAAAACGCAGGGGGTTTCGGGCCGCGCGGCTGGGTTAAGTCAATATTACGACAACGAAAGGACAAATAGAGTAGGCTTCAGTGCATCGGCGCATACGCGACGGGTCTATGTGGTTATTCATTAAGCCCTCGGCGCAACGTCACGTGCACACAGGGCCAGGAGTGCCACGTGTGTCCGTGCCACGTGTGTCCGTGCCCGCGTGCGCGCGCGATTGACGCCCGCCCGCCTGCCCCCCCCCAGTGTTCTTCACTCATTGTCGGGGGGTGGGGGGAGGTGCCACTATCGCCGACGATAAGACACCATCAGTGTGAGTGAGGGGCTGCCACACATTCAGTGTCGTATATCGCGTGGTGTATATTGTAGTGCGTAGTGTGTAGCGTAGTGTATAGTGTAGTGTATAGTGTAGTGTGTAGCGTGTAGCGTAGTGTAGTGTGTAGTGTAGTGTGTAGCGTAGTGTATAGTGTAGTGTATAGTGTAGTGTGTAGCGTGTAGCGTAGTGTAGTGTGTAGTGTAGTGTGTAGCGTAGTGTCGTGTGTAGTGTAGTGTGTAGCGTAGTGTATAGTGTAGTGTATAGTGTAGTGTGTAGTGTAGTGTATAGTGTCGTGTGTAGCGTAGTGTATAGTGTAGTGTGTAGCGTAGTATATAGTGTAGTGCATAGCGTAGTGCAGTGTTCTTCACTCATTTTCAGAGGGGAGGGTACCACTTTCGCCGATAACACATCATCAGTATGAGGGCAGCCGCACATTTGAAACCATTGTTGGGGGTTTGACAGCAGCACGACGATAATGATGGGGGGGGGGGTGTTGTCGGGGTGGCCGTACGTCAGGGCCCGCACTGAAGGCCACCAGTTGGGCCACAAGTGATACAGCGAGGCTTAGCCATGAAGAACGCTGCTCGCTGCTGCTGCTAACTTGCAACTGTTTGTGAAGAGCATGTTCCTCCACGTGTTATATCACACGCGTCTATTCATTTCCTTCTTTTGCGTTCTCGACTCCCCCCCCCCGCCCCCCTCCGGCTCGCACGTGTTTAGCTTTGTTGTCCTCACCCCCGTACCTCGGATTAGCACGGTTGGCTAGTGTACGGTGCGAAAGAAGTTCGGCATACAATACGAGAGGCTGTGCATGAAATCGAGCCGTGCTCCGTGAACGAACTCGTGCGCGCGTGTGTGCGTGTGTTCGTGCCTACGATCCATCCTGGGTTTAACCTGGGTGGATTTGTGTGAGGAGCTCACAAATCCGTGAAAGATCTGGACACAGTCCCATCGGTGAGCTCCTCCGGCAGGCAAGGTTGCGTTGGCTGGGCCATGTAGCCCGCATGCCCAGGCACCGCATGCCCAAACAGCTTTTGTTCGGCCGGATCTAGAAGGCTAAACGGGCGCGGCATGGGCTAGAGAAGAGATGGAGTGATGTGGTACGGGAGGACGTGGAGCTGAGTGGACTTGCCGATGACTGGTACCAGCGGTGTCGAGATCGGCCTCTGTGGAGGAGGCTTGTGAAGGACGCTACTGGGCAGTTTGAGGCAGTCGCCCTCCAGCAACAACGGAGGGCAGAGGAATGACGCTCACAACAACGAGTGGAGCGTCGGGGGGGATAAAACACAGCAAGTTGGCATATTGGGGGCCACAGGTGGTGCATCGGCCTGTCCACCTCAGTCAGTCAGTCGACCCGTAGCACCTGGGTTCTGCTGCCCCGTGACCTCCTGCCAGCGGTCGTTCGACGCTTCACGCGGCCTCAACGCGCACAGGCGCCGTGGTGACATCACCGCCACTTAGCGGCGAATTGGTCCGGTGGTCGTTGTTGTTGTTGTTGTTGATGATTGTTGTCGGTGCGCGCGGGGTGGGGGTGAGATCATCTCTGTCTCGGTCCTCTCTCGGTGCAGTGCGACCGAGCGGGCACCGGGGCGGGCTGGGCCGGCGTGCGGGCGGCATCGTGGAGGAGTGCTGCTTCCGTTCCTGCTCGCTGATGCAGCTGGAGCAATACTGCGCGCGGCCCACGCGCTCCGCCAAGCACGAGCGCGACGTGCACGCGCGCGCCTCGCACGCGGTGAGGAGCACGCACGCACAGGCAAAGATAAACATACCTCTCCCCCCCCACCCCCCCCCGGATAGCCTTCGCGGTCTGTTGGGGGCAAGTGCTTGCTGGCGAGCGCCCCTGTGAAATGCCGGCAGCGAGGTGATCGGGTAGTTAGCGAGCTCCTCTTCTGGAACCAACGAGGTCCTCCCGAGTCCAACACGGCACAGAATCGTATCACCAAAACCTTCCCTGGCCCCAACCAACGTCTGATGCTCGCCCACCGCACCAGGGACTTAGCAATTCTGCTGAATTGACCTGAGAGGTGAGGTTCAGGTGTGACCGGTGTGAATGGGCAGAAATTAACGTCATGTTAAGTTTCAGGATCTTAGCAGGATGCTAATGCTCGTCAAGCGCCCACACTCGCAAGTAAGCAAACAGACAAAGGTAAAGATCCCCCTGTATAGCCTTAACGGTCTGTTGGGGCAAGTGCTTGTTGGTGAGCCCCGATTGGTGAGCACCTCAGATTTGGCTACGTAGGGTGCGGAAGAAGTACAACATGCGTACTAAGACGAGCGAGATCGTCCAATGAGGCAGATATTCTGTGTGGAATGGGAAACTGAAGACTTGTCCGGCAAAAGGCGGGTGTTCACCTTTGCTCCGTCAGTCCCAGCTGCACGCAGACGAATCATCGAATTTGTTTCTTATCAATCTTGATTTGAAGCTGCTTTCGTGACTGCAGGAATCCATGCTCTTTGGTTCTTTCGGTAAAGTCACGTGGGGTAGAAAATTAATAGATCACGACGTTTTGATCGCAACACAAGTGACCGTCTTCGGGTGAGAAAGGAAGACGTCGTGATCTATTAATTTTCTATCTACGTGACTTTACCGAAACAACCAAAGGGTTTTGTTTCTTATCATTTGACTAAACAAGTCCACTGCAGCGCTAGAGGGCACAAGAAGCCCTTTCAGATGCATTTTTTGTCACAGCTATTTGTTTCCTCGCTGAAATTTGAAATGTGAAAATATTGTTTCGTAGCATTGCCATCATCATCGAATGTTTCACGTTACCCTTCAAAAAATTTCAACCCAACATTAAAATAAAAGTTTAAATTCCATCTTTCGGTGCGATAATTGTCCACTCAGCAGTGTAAAGTAACATCGGGGTGAGTCAATGAGCGGCAGGGTCTCGTGCGGTTGCGGGCAAAACGTGATTACTCCGCACCTCCTGCGGCCAGCGTGGAAGAGTAGACCAAAGTCCACCCCTCTGCGGTGGGCGGGCGGGGGGGGGGGGGATTGCTCTCTAGAGCCACCAGCGGTGAGCGTCGAGTGGGCCTCCACCGGCTCAAATAAAAACAGCTCGCGGTTGAACTTGGGCGCCGCGCAGTTTTACGCCACTTGTGTTGTTATCGCGCGTAACGTCCGCGTGTCACCCGGCAGGACTTCTTGACGAGCCCTCTCACGGCGCACTACGTGTGGTCGCGGAAGGACTCTGCTGCGGCGCGCCTCGTTACTCCTCACCAGCAGCAGCAGCAGCCGCAGCAGCCGCAGCAGCCGCAGCAGCCGCAGCAGCCGCACCATCGCGACGACTCCCAAGGAAAGCGTTCCGAGGGCGTAGCGGATGACGTTACGCACCGGCCACTCATGACTCTGCCCAGCACGCCATAAACAAAACAAAAAAAACACAAAATACGTTGAAGTAAAACAAAAAAAATGTTCCTTCGGGAAAACACAAAAAAACAACAACGACAACAAAAACGTAAATAAATAAATAAAAATAGCAGAAATCCTAAGAACGTCCTCCGCTGTTTTTCGGCCCACCGTGTGGGCAAGCGGCTTCCCGTGGAGTCGCGCGGAGAGGAGGTCGAGGGGGTGGGGGGCTGGGCTGGGCTGGGCTGGGCTGGCGGGCACGGGTGGCGGCGGCCGTGCCGCACGGAGGAGGCCGTCGGCTTCCCGACGTCGTCGGAGAACGCCGCTCGACGTCCGACCGATGTGTCTCCTTGAAAATGGACAATTTCGATTGGGGCGGGCGGAACGTGACGAAGGAAGGAAGAAGAAGGAGCAGGAGGAGGAGGAGGAAGAGGTTCGCGATGGGAAATGGAACCACCCGGGTCGGATCGACATTACAATGAACTCCCTGCTCCGCTCGCCCCTTCCGGCCTGCTCGCCTGCCTGTCTTCCTGCCTGCCTGCAGCGTGGCTTGTCGCGCGCGACCTGTTAGCGCCAGCCACAGCTGCTGCATCTTCTTCGTCAAGTTGGAGGAGTCGAAAGAGGTGGAGGGAGGCGGGTGGAGGCGGCTGTGGGTGGGAGGTGTGGGGGGGGGAAAAACTTGAATTAGTTGGTTTTTTTGTTTTTTAATTATTATACGACTTGTTTTATTTTTTAACAAAAAACAAAAAAACCAAAAAAAAACGAGGGAGAGAACATCGCCGACGCGAGACGCGATCCGCGCTCTCCGCTGACGCGTGCGTCAAATTGCGTTTCGCGTCACGTTCGCTCGCGCGGTTTCCTGCGCGCGCGCGAGGCTGTGCCGTCGATGCCCGCCAACACGGCGGCGCGCTCTCGCTTACAAGCGGACGGCGAAAACAAAAAAAATAAGGAGGGATGGGGATGGGAAGAGCGAGCTTCGAATTGTTAAACAATTAGTAGACAAATTTTAAACGAAACGAAATTGTCCGCAATAGAGGCTTTCGGGTTAGATCGCGTATAAAAATAGAAATGCGTCGCTAAACCCGCCACCACCCGGCACAGCCAATTGGCTCTTCCTCAACGTCAACAACAAGTGCCAATTAGTTCAGCATGTTCAGTTTCACGTGACGAACCTTACCAATTGGCTGTGCGTCGGGTGGCGGCGCGTGTGTTTAACGAATGACGCATTTTATTATTTCCCCCGATCCGACCCAAGTGCCTCCGCTGCCGAACAACATTTTGGGTGGTCGCGTAAAGCCCCGTCAACCGCGCGTTCGAACTGAAACGAATTTGGCGCCTCCGCGTTTCACGCTCGGCTCCCCGTGGCAGACGGACCACGTGCGCTTTGGAATCGACACCCCCCGCCAAATCCGTGCCTCTCGCTCGCTCGCCAAAGGTCGCAACCGGGTACCCGATACCCGTACCCTACCCGATACCCGGCTACCCGTACCCGGCCGGGTACAGGTACGGGTACCCGTTTGCGACCCTGGTGTGGCCGGGTACGGGTATGGGTAGACCATGAGTCACTGGTGAGTAACCGTTTGTCACTCATTTCCCAACGTCTTGTGTCTCTTCTCACAATTCAAGTTCCTAGAATCAGCCCACCCGCGCCTGCAACATGGCTTCATCCCAGAGGTCGCAATCGGGTACCCGATACCCGTACCCGGTCGGGTACGGGTATGGTACGGGTACGGCCGGGTACGGGTACCCGTTTGCGACCCTGGTGCGGCCGGGTACGGGTAAGGAATCAAAACCCGTTTGTGACCTCTGTCGCTCGCCTCCTGTCCCCCCCCCCCACCCCCCTGGGTGCATGGACATGCTGCCCTTCCGCTACTTTGACGCCGGCGAGCCATGCGGTTGAGGCCAAGCACGATTTGTGTCGGGACTAAAAAAGTTATTCGTAAGAAGCGGGGGGCGGGGGGGTCGCTCTGGCGGAGTCAAGAAGCATCGCTAAGTGATGACATTCATTTAGCTCTCTCTCTCTGTGCTTTAAATCGTTTCGATAATTCGTATTCCAATTTATAGCCCGAGTGAGAGGAGCCCATTTGACGGCATCGTCTCTTTTGGCAAGCGAGAAAGACCGAGGCTTGCTATCACGTGTGCATTCTAAAAGTGCGGCGATTTAAAACACATGATTATATCTATAAACTACGAGTCTCGAGCGAGATGTGTTCGTGTTTAACGATTGAAGGAAGAGCAGCGATTTGGATTTTAACGAAGCGCGGGCTGGGGGGGGGAGTTAATGACCATTTCACTTGTTTTTCTAGTCGAGGTCGAGTCGAATTTAATTTTAGTTTTTTTTGAAAACTGCCACTTTAAATTTTATTATCGTGCAAATCGTTGTGCTCCTCAGCAATCGACGGTGAAGGGCGTCGTTAGTTCCAATTGTTTTGCTACTTGAAACTTGAAAAAAAAATATGACAAGGGCTGAGTACTGTTTCTTTTTGTCTTATTTTTAGGTTTTTTTTTTCTTTTTTAGACGTATTGCTCACGACGAGTGTGGAGGAGGAGGAGGGGGGAGGCTACTTGGGTGCACTATGTTATTAAAAAAAAATAAGACCCCAAAATATTCTGCAATGCACGCGCACACAACGTCTTATTTATTCTGCCGTTTGTCATGAGAATAAAGGGTATTTGTGTGAATCTTGACAACATGTGAAAGAATTGGAGTTCTTAAAGGGGATGATTTTTTTTAGGGATGTTTTTTTCAAAGGAATACCAAATGTGGGTAGCGTACCACCGCGGCAATGGCGAGTTCTAGTCCCCTTGGTATTTTGCTCGTGCGCACGTTTGCGTGTGTGTTCGTGTACGCGTGTGTGTGTGCGCGTGTGTGTGCGTGTACGCGTGTGTGTGTATGTGCGTGTAAGCGTGTGTGTTCGTGTACGCATGTGTGTGTATGCGTGTGCGCGTGTGTGTGCGTGTACGCGTGTGTGTGCATGTGTGTGTGCGTGTACACGTGTGTGCGTGTGCGCGCGTGTGTGTGTGCGCGTGTGTGTGCGTGTACGTGTGTATGTGTCTGCGTGTACGCGTGTGTGCGTGTGCGCGTGTGTGTGCGTGTACGCGTGTGTGTGAGCAGTGCGTGTGTCTGTACGCGTTGGGAGCGTTAGTGCAGCGGTCGGCGCGCTACGCTGAGAAACCCGACGACGTGACTTGGTTACCCGCTCGCGGCCAACACCAGCGACGATTTTTCTGAACTGGTCCTCTGGGCCTCCCCTAGGTAGACTCAGCCTCAAATGAGTACCTGGTTCGGTGTGTAAACATCGCGAGACAAAGACGGCCGGACGTGGTGCTGGCCACCCACCCCCTCGTGTGCCGTGCCGGCCTTCATAGGTGCTACTCGCTAACAGCGCTCGCCCCAACAGTCTGTTACAGGCTATACGGGGGGGATCTTTGTGTGTGCAAGCGCGCGTGTACACATGAGCACACACGTGTATCACATGAAATGGTGCAAAGTGGGCTGCCGTACGCGCCTCCGATCGGCACGGTTGGCTGCGTGCGGTGGGGTTTCTCGAGTCTTCATACCTCGATCCCCCACCACCATCTCACTACACGTGCAGCGCGTTAACGGCGGCTTCGTTAATTTTAGTATTCGAGTGGAGAATATTGGGGAGGGTGCGAGGCCCCCCCCCCCCCGACTCCTCTCCCGCCTTTGGTGATAGTCGGGGCCGATGCAGACAAGGGGCCAATACTTGTGGCGCTTGAGAAAGTGTTATCCTGCACGTGCGCACGTACGTATACATGGTGCGTGCGTGCGTGTGCGCGCGCGCGTGCGTGTACTCGCTGCGAGAGTGCGCATTTGCAGGCTCTCTATGTGTATATATTGGTAAGTCGCGGTGGCTTGTCGAGATTTTTGGTTTCCTGGTGCATTTATCCACCACTGGGTGGTGCTTCCGCGGATTTATACCGACCCTGCACCGGCTCGCGGTGCGTGCTGTGAGTAATACGTAGTCAGCGCGCTCGCTGTACGAACGCTCGCTGTACGAGCGCTCACGGTCCCAGCGCTCGCGCGCGTAGGAGAAGAGTCGGATGCGTTCGTCCGCTTTTGTCAGCGTCAACACTCGCGTGAAGCGAAGGCGCAAGATCGCGCGTTTCTTTTTTACGCACCGAGTTGCCATTTACCCCTGGACGGACAGGCTACACTGCGGGGCCGGGGGTGGGTGGGTGGGGGGCACTCTCCACCCAGCGCCGATGACGACCGCGTTGCCTCGCGTTGCGGTCACAACCTAGCCGGTTGCGATCTTCGTCCTCCCTCGATGGACAGCAACGGTGGGGGGCGGCGTGAGGGAAAAGTGTGGGAATCCCGCGTTCCGCGCTGTGGCCACATTCCGTCCGCCCCTGTGGTCCGCCTGCAGTGTGACGTCACGGTGGCTAGGAGATGTTAACTACCTCGCCTGGTACGCAGGAGGTCGCCGGTTAGATCCCGACCCTGACGCCTGCTGTGTATTTGGAGTTTGCGTGTCTCTAGCTCCCACGTAGTCACGTGGATTTTTCTCCGGGTCCTACTGGGGGTTTCCCCCCCCCCCCTCCGCGTTCAGAATCGACGTCGCGCGTTCGGAGCAAATTTGTCCGGCTTTACATTTTTGTACCACACGACAGATTAAGCCGCTTCGCTGAGTCATCCTTTGCGATAGCCAGGTCACTTCTGAAAGAAAGAAAAAGGGGGGCTACTAAAGAGCAGCTCAGTGGGGACTTACACCTGGTAGATTTAATATGTGGTCTATATTTCATACGCGTGGAATTGCAGGAGAGCCGGGGGGGGGGGGGGCGGGGGGGTCAGTGCTCACGTTTAATGCACGAAGCGGAAAGCAACAGATGAAGTCCATTGCGGTTAGCCGCTTGTCACAATTACACTCAAGCAACATTTGATCCTCATGGCGGTACCCCGGGGCACCAAAGAATACAAAATTGGCCGAGGCAAACACGTTCCTTCGGAGTGGGCAGGTAGGAACTTGGTTGGACAGCACATTCGTGCACGACAAGCCAGACAACTCATACCTGGTGGACAGTGTGGAACCTGTTGTTCCTACCTGTATAAAAGATAACTTGACTTGTGGTAGCCAGGTAGCCAGCCTCCTTAACTATCGGCCCCTTCCCCTTGCTTAGGCCCCTCCCCTGACCCCCCCCTCCCTTAGGCCCCTCCCCTGACCAACCCCCCATATCCTTAGGCCCCTCCACCTGACCCCCCCTCCCTTAGGCCCCTCCTCTGAACCCCCCCCCCTCAGGCCCCTTTCATGACTCCCCCCTTCCTTAGGCCCCTCCCCTGACCCTCCTCCCTTAGGCACCTCCCCTCTCCGTACCCGGCAGTATGTCTCCACCAATCAAAAAGCTGTTTGTAAGGTCTCCACCAATCAAAGAGCTGTGTGTATTATATATGTATTTATGCACGACAGACAGACAGACAATAAATCCCTGGTGGGCAGTGTGGAACATTGTTCCTACCTGCATAAGTGTAGTGTATCGTGTCGTGTATAGTGTAGTATGTAGGTTAAATTTCGATTTAAAGCTTTCGTGACTGCAGGAATTCATCTTCTTGGTTTTTTCGGTAAAGTCACGTAGAAGGGGAGTAATAAAATAATAAAAATAATAAAACATAATAAAATAATTCTCACGACGTTTCGGCCACAACGCAAGCAGCCGTCTTCAGGTGAAACCAGGTCTGTCGAGGCGACAGCGTCTGAATGGAACAGCACACGTGCTTGGAGCATATATATAAGCTGGGTTGGGAGGGGGGGTGAAGGGGGGGGCGCCTTAACAAAAGAATTTGCATATCAAGAGGTATGTAATTAGTGCTACTTGTGTCCTTAGGCCCCTCCACCTAATATATAGTATCGTAATTGTATAGTGAATATACAGCAGTGTGATATACATTAGGGTGGGTATAATAATACATAGTGTAACATTACAATGGATAAGGTATAGGGTGGTTATAGCAATACAGTATATAATTTAATGTTTGGGTTTGTCTATGGCAGTATATAGTACGGTGTAGACTCGTGCGATGTAAGAGAATAAAGTTTAGATGGAAGCATATTATATTTTTTACGACGTAGAATTGTAATGTATTACCTACTGTTAGTAACTCAGCTTATTGTAGAGTATATTTAGTATAATTATGATACTATG